>JAQMRL010000003.1:7604674-7875686 GCA_035578175.1 Catonia carolina
CGCGTGTGTGTGCGCGCGCGCGTGCGTGTGTGTGTGTGTGTGTGTGTTTGTGTGTGAACAGAATATCTCAAAAACAGAACATCGTACGAACTTAAAACTTAAAACTTAAGTTAGATACTACTACAGGACTGGACACAAACATTTTCACCAAAATCGGTCAACCGAAAGTAGTAGTTTATTCGTGTAATTTTATGAAAAAAGAATCGGAACATTACAAACAATCGGTTTTGTTATGTCTGTTCATCAGTGTGGTAACAGAACAGCGGCAGCTTGTGAAGTTTCTGTGGCTACTGTTAAAAACATCCACAAAGAAATCAAGAAATTATTTCTGGTAAAGGAGAGGCGTCATTTCGAACTCCAGTTAATAAAAAGAGGAAGCGCCCAGTAACTGAGATAGACGACTTTGATAAGTGTTTTGTTAGGCGGGTAGTACATAAATTTTACTAAAGTGAAAAAATGTTGCCTACTTTGGCTAAAATTAAAGCAACATTAAAAAAAGACATTGATTTTGAAATTTAAAATTAATTGTATATAACTATTTTAAATTTGCACGATAAAAATATTAATGATAAAGTAAGGCGATTAATATGTTGGTAGTATAATAATATGATATGGGCAATAATAAATATAGATGTATTGTAGGTAGTCTGTATTAGTGAAGAGCGTTCACTGTTTCAACCAATCACTGTGATCACGGTGACAGTGATTTTGTGTTCACCGTTACTTTTAATAGTTACTAGTGATTTAGTAATAACTCTGTATACACTTGTATATTTTTTAGATGTTATCATGAAATAATAATAATCATGATTTCAGTTGTCATTTCATGATAACAACTGCAGTTTTGATAAATTAAAAAAATGGGCTGCATATATAACTAAAATAAAATTTTAGCCTAAAACAGATTAACACAAGGTATCCTAAATTAGTAATATATAGAACATTTTGTACAAAAAAGAGAAAGTACAAGAAACAATTTACAACAGGAAAAATTAACAACGCACAATATAAATAAAATAGCTAGGTAGAACGCGGCGTGCAATAAAAATAACACTGTAATGTAATTATGTTACCGCGATCAGAAATGTAAAGGAACTACCCTCGTTTTGTTTAATCTAGTTGATAAGAAACATAACAAGGAGAGAGACTGAGAGAGGGAGAGAAGTACGGTGAACATTCGCCGTGTCGTCCTGTCTTCCAATGACAAAAGAATAATTGCGATCTTTGTAACAGTGACTGGGGAACGGTTACTTGACTATCTGAATAACTGTGATCACCGTGACTTATAAGTAACCGTGACTCGTTCACAGTGACAGTTCTTTTGTCTCTTCTCTAGTCTGTATTGTCAAATGTAAGTAGGCCCTACTGTATGAATCTAAGCTTTGTACAGCTGCGGGATGAAGGGGACAGACGAAGTACCAGACTACTGCTACGTCATAACACCATACTAATCATCTCATTGCTCTTCGCTAGGCAGTGGCTGCCTAGTGCAGTGACTCACGTGGGTGTTGTTTTGACTATTCACTGAAGACGGCGACACCGAATATATGTAGTTTGGATAGTACCCTTGACTACTACAAACATAATACAAATAAAACGTTACTACTACTAACGCAATCTCTCACAGTAGTAGTGACGTAATGCATACCTCTCAGCTGCACAAAGCTTGGCAACGGGCAGTACAGTAACACTCTCTTAGTCACCCATTAGTTTCCATAGCTACAGTTTTGCCAAACGTACTTTGTAATGTACGTATAATGTACGTATAATGTAATGTACGTATAACAGAGAATTATTTAGGCGTAATAGCTACTACAGGGTGATTCATGAAGATATGCAGAAACTTTGGGAGCCCATTGTACATGTAAAAATAATAAAAAAAGTTTAAATAAACATGGGTCCGGAAATGCTTCGTTACCGAGTTACGGCTAGTGAAAGATTTCGCTCGGATTTCAGCTCACCAGATGAAATGAGGTCTTCCTGAAATTCTGGTAAGGTAGATTAAGGAGCGAATTCAATCGTTTCTTATGGTTTTTGACCTGATAAATTGAATAAAACAGGTCCCAGAACTGTAAGTTAAAAAGTTTTTGAGAAAACCAGTGTCAAATGCAAAAAATGGAGTGAAGAAAAAAACACTTTTTTTCATCTTACTTTTTCCGGTTAATTTTACTTTGTACTCTTATGAATAAAAATTCATTTAATCAAACATCTATTCGCTTTCTGTGTACTTAATTTACACCGGTTTGTTCAGAATAAAATTTTCTACATGTTTATTCAAAAATTTTAACTGTTTCTTGGTGAAATAACAAAGTTATTCTTGCCCAAAGATGAAAAAATGTGTTTTCACTCCATTTTTTGCATTTGACAGTGGTTTTCTTAAACACTATTTAACTTAAAGTTCTGGGACCTGTTTTATTCAATTTATCAGATCAGAAACCATAAGAAATGATTGAATTCGCCCCTAATCTACCTTACCAGAATTCCAGGAAGACCTCATTTCAACTGGTGAGCTAAAATCCGGGCGAAACTTTCGCTAGCCGTAACTCGGTAACGAAGCATTTCCGGACCCATGTTTATATCAACTTTTTTCATTATTTTTACTTGTACAATGAGCTGCTAAAGTTTCTGCATATCTTCGTGAATCACTCTGTATTAACAGTTTGTGTAATCCAATGTTTGCTAGATTAGATATAAAAACAGTTTTCTATTTGTAAACATTGATTACGGGTTTTCTGCTAATTCAAATACCCTCCAAGTTAACGAAACATGAGATGTGTAGGCTGGCGATTTATTTAAAGGAAGATTGATGAGCTATTTATATTATATATATTAATATTGCGTTAAAAAGATCTTGTTACATTTTTATAGGCCAACAGATTTTCATTTAATTTCCCTGTCGTCATGACAAATGTTTTCCAATTAAATATTTTTTCAAACGATATGACGCAATCTGCATTATTTAGTGAACACAAACCACGAATGTCTTGCAAATAGAACCTACTCCTTGAATTCTGTTGTTAAAAAAAAAATATTGATTTTTTTTGTCATCAGTCTCTCGACTGGTTTGATGCAGTTCTCCAAACTGTTCTATCTTGCGCAAGTCCTTTCATATCTACATACCTGTAACACCCTACATCTTTTGTAATTTGCTTTATATATTCTAATCTTTGCCTCCCCCTACAATTTACTCCCTCAACAATACCCTCCATTATTGATAGCCCAATACCTCGATGTCTTAAGATATACCCCACTAGCCTATCCCTTCTTCTGGTAAGATGCTTCCATATTATAGGTACTTCTTTTTTCATCCACTCGCCTAAGAACCTCTAGATTATTTATTTTATCCACCCACCTAATCCTTAAAATTTTCCTATAACACCACATTTCAAAAGCTTCTATCCTCTTCTTTTCTACAGCCCCTATCACCCAAGTTTACTCCCGTATAATGCTACACTCCATATATAATGTTTTATGAAATTTTTCCTGATCTGTAAATCAATGTTTGTAGTTAGTAAGCTGTTTTTCATTTCAAAGGCTTTTCTAGCTTGAAATTATTTATGTTTATTGCCGTTTTAGATCGCGTCACATCTTTAAAACATATCGAAATTTTTGTTGTTTCCTCGACTCTCTAAATATGTTTGCTTTAAAGTTTACTCACGGTCTTTTTCTACTGGCTGTTGCTGTTAGAAGCACTTATAGTTGGCGCGTGCTTTTCAAAATACTTGACGGCGAATAACCAAAATAAAAATGTCGACATAAGGAAACAGTTTTCAATGTGAAAACTTTTGTCTGCAGTTTTTTATGTAACTGAAAACATGGATGTTGGTCAATTTTTCACTTTCTCTTGCCTATATGCATATATAGGAAGGAAAGTATTGTTTTCATGTCGATTTTTAGAAATCGAGTTTTCACCGGATCTACACGTTTTCAGACCCCTGAACCCAACAAAACATGTTTATAGCGATTGGTCTCTCTCTCTCTCTCTCTCTGTGTGTGTGTGTGTGTGTGTGTGTGTGTGTGTGTGTGTGTGTGTGTGTGTGTGTGTGTGTGTGTGTGTGTGTGTGTGTGTGTGTGTGTGTGTATGTGTGTGTGCAAAATATCTCAAGAACGGAACATCGTACGAACTTGAAACTTGAAACTTAAGTTAGATACTACTACAGGACCCGACACGAAAATTTTCACCAAAATTAGTCAACCGAAAGTAGTACTTTATTCGTGAAATTTTTCACTTTTTTGCGATTTTCTCAAAAACTGGTCTACAATTTTTTTTTAAATCGCCTCATTTACTTAATTTTTTATGCTCTACACGATAGGGTTGGCGCTATGTTTGCTAAAAATTTTAATGAGGCTGTTTTTACGTAAAAAAATGTTTTTTTTTAGATTGCCGCTTTATTAGTCTATGCATTTAACCGCAAAAATGTATATATAATTAAGGTTGTAGAAAATTTAAAATTCTACAACTTTTATTTATTAACATTTTTTGTATAACGCTTAGTTTAGCGGTAATTAGCGATTTTCTGTTTATTTTCTCACGAAAATGTGTGAAAAATCGAATTTTTTTAAAGATTTCGGCCTTAGTAGGTATGCATTTTACGACAAAAAAGTATAATCAAATTCTTAGGACATTAAAAGACCTACAACTTTTATTTAAAGCATTTTTTTGTACAGTGCCAAGTTTAGCGAGAAAGAGCGATTTTCCGTATTTTTAAGCCAAACTGAGGTTGATTTTCATTTTGCGTCTTTCATATTTTATGATTAAAAGTAGGTTATGTTTATTGAGGTTAGTTATTTATTTGATTCTATTGTTTTATTACTAAAGTTAGGTTTATTGTTAATTATTTGCATTGGCAAGAGAAAGTTGTGTAAGTGTTTTACACCAATTTTTTAAAAAAATTTTAAGGTATCAGTTTGTTTGAAGTGATTAGAAGAACCATTTATGTTAGATGTGAACATAAGGACTACTCTTGGACACTTTGGTTGAGGTGGAGATTTGGGTTTTGATGGTTATCGAGGTGGTTTTTACGTTCATAGTCTGTCCGGGTCTAAGTGTAAGATTGAGGATAGCAGAGTTGGTCGTTTGTACACCTCTTGCGTCGGCTTAACAGATCTACCAACCTTCGTTTTCTTTCTTTGTTTTACTTTTGTTATCCGACTATCGTATCTTGAAATGCCCCAGCTTGTCTTCTGTCCTTCAGACAACTTAATCTGTTTCATTACCGGTATGATTAAACGTAACAGGAGGTTAAGTAAAAAAGTTATAATAGCCTACAAAAGAGGCATTAACGAATTTTTACATCAAATTCAAAGATCACCTCATCTTTTTCATTTTTAATTAATTTACTTTAAAAAATGATTGGGAAAAACCAATTTCAATTTAACAAATTTAATTTATTCGTTTTTTCACATTATCTTAATATCTTAACTTTTCTTTTAATTTTGTCATGCCTATAAAATAATATTCTGATTTTGGAATCTCAATTCCATAAGTAGTTGACTTCAAAAGAATAAAATATCTCATTTAAAATATTTATTCGAATATATTTTAGTGTCCAAACATTTTTGGAAAAAACAATATATTTCTTGTATTACTTGTGGTAACAAAAAATAAATAAAAATTATTTTGAAAGAAGAGAAAATTTCGTTGTCATAATTTATAATTAATTTTGCGAAGTATTTTGCAAAATAAAAAATTTGGTTTAAAATACTCACACAGCCACACCAAGACTCATTTCCACTCATTTCCCCACACACAGACCAATCGCTAAAAACATGTTTTTTTGGGTTCAGGCGGTCTGTAAACGTGTAGATCCGGTTAAGAGTGGATTTCTTAAAATCGACATGAAAACAATACCTTCATTCCTATATATTTATACAGGCAAGAGAAAGTAAAAATGTATTATTTATCGCGTCCGATTGTAATAGAACTAAGAGAGCAAACGCACCAATACAAAAAATTCAGAGTTTTGAAGAATCATAGAAAGTAGAAGTGGAGGGTAAAAAAAAGTGAAAGGCCTGGTGAGGCCATTAATTACAAAGACAAGCTGAAAAGGGGAGTGAGCCTACAACCGGTAATCCGGCCTACTAGAAATGTACGCTGTACTCTTTTACAGTTCTACTTGGTGTACGCAGGCGTAGGGTCAACCAACTTGAGTTAAGTTTCATTTTAGGTTGGCTTACTTTTTATTCTGCAGATACTTCTTCAAATCACAACATAAAAGTCCTTTACATGATACTATTTATTTAGATACCGGCCCCATTGGTGGAGTTGGTAACGTGCTCGCCTCTCATCATGCGGTCTTGGGTTCAAATCTCATTTAGGTACGGCATATTTTCATACGTTACAAAAAATCACTTCATCCTTCACCGTCTACATTAGCAGTAATTGCAGAACAGTCGGACGTTAAACAAAAAAACCGGTGTAAAACACTCACACAATTTTCTCCTGCCAATGCAAATAATGACCAATATAACCTAACATTAGTAATAAAACATTAGGCAATAAACAAAAAACTAACCTCAACAAACATAACCTTATTTTCATTATGAGTGAAAGACGGAAAATGAAAATCGACCTCAGTTTGGCTTAAAAATACGGAAAATCACTCTTTCACGCTAAACTAAGCTCTGTAGAGAAAATTTTTTAAATAAAAGTTGTAGATCTCTTAATTTTCTATAAATTTTATTATATATAGGCCTACTTTTGTCGTAAAATGCTTACTAAGGCCGAAATCTTCAAAAATCGATTATTCACACGTTTTCGTTAGAAAAAAAACAGAAAATTGCTAATTACCGCTAAACCAAGCATTATACAAAATTATTTTTGACTTAAAGTTGTAGGATTTTAAATTCTCTACAACTTTATTAGCCTACATACATTTTTCGCTAAAATGCGTATTAAAGCCACAATCTTAAAAAAAAACAAATTTTTTTACGTGAAAACAGCCTCACCAAGAATTTTAGCAAACATGGTGCCTACCCTATCTTGTAGAGCATAAAAAATTTAGTAAATAAGGCGATTTTTAAAAAATCGTAGGACCAGTTTTTGAGAAAATCGCAAAAAAGTGAAAAATTACACGAATAAACTACTACTTCCGGTTGACTGATTTTGATGAAAATGTTTGTGTCGGGTCCGGTAGTGGTATCTAACTTAAGTTTCAAGTTTTAAGTTCGTACGATGTTCCGTTCTTGAGTTATTCTGTAGACACACAGACCTATCGCTAAAACCATGTTTTTTTGGTTCAGGGGATCTGAAAACGTGTAGATTCGGTGAAGAGTGGATTTTTTAAAATCGACATGAAAACAATACTTTCCTTCCGATATATTCATATAGGCAAGATAAACTAAAAATGCTTATTTAGATTACCATGTCACGTGGGCTTAGGTTTAAATATCGCTTGGTAAAACATCTTGTTGATAATTGCATGTGTATATGGTGAATATATAGAATGATGTTCACAAAAATGCGCTCCTCTTTTGTTATTTTTATTTATTTCAGTATTAGGCTATTTCATTTTAACGTAAATAATGACTAATATAACCTATGTTTTATCATGAGTAAAAATGTCAATGAAAATACACTAAAGTTTAAAATTACAAGTATTTATTACAACTAAAATATTTACAAAATAAATAATAAACCAATTTTAATGAAGAAATACAATAAATAACTTAAATAATTTACTTAGTACAACTTACAAACAATTATACAGAATGCACACACACAAAAAATTATACACAATATGACAGAATAACAATAGCTGACTAATGCCCGGACACGTCGACCTCTTCTAACGTACCAATAGCACACGCAATAAACACTCGCCAAAGATAAAACAAATACCAACTCTCTGACCGCACTTAGGGCTCTCTTTATATAGGTGAATCAGAGAGGTTTCTGGAAAGACAGAGATATTCAATGCAATAATAAAATACAAAAATCCTTTTTATGGTCCTGAAAAAATCTTAACTAGTGTAAACAAGTCACAATTGAATAAAAGGTGTTACATAAATAACGGTGATTCAAAAAGAGCGCCGGTTGTTAAACGGCTGGTAAATTTTTGTTTATCGGTTGGCAACATTGTTAGACCTCATTTCTATTTCGGAGAACATTCCGATTGACGATTCAGTTGTAGTTTCTCTTGTTCGCAGTGTAATACTCTCGCAGTCTGTGTCTAACCATGGAGAAGTTTACTATTGCACAACGAGTGTTAATTGTCAAAACATTTTACCAGAGTGGAGAGAGTTATGCGGCTACTGTCAGGCGACTTCGCGGTACTCTAGGACGCAATGAAGCACCGAATGAATCAACAGTTCGCAGGCTCATGAAAAAGTTTTTTGAGACGGATTCAACAGTCGACCTTAAAAGTTCTGGACGTCGTCGTTCTGGCCGAACTGAGCAGAACGTTGCGTTGGTTCGTGACAGTGTGGCTGTTAGCCCAGCAAAATCAATACGTCGCCGTTCTCAACAATTGGGTTTACGATGTTCTTTTGTACGGAGAATTCTTCGGTACGATCTCCAATATCACCCGTATAAAATTCAGTTTCTACACGAGAAACAATGTTGTTGCTCCGTGAACGGTTCCAGGATCGCGTCGTTTCTCGCAATTCCGACCATCAATGGCCACCAAGGTCGTGTGACTTGACGCCTTGTGACTTTCATCTTTGGGGTCATCTGAAGTCATTGGTGTATGCCAATAAACCCCGAAACATCAATGACTTGAAGGAGGAAATTCGACGGGTTATCGGGCAAATGGAAGTCGAAACTTGCCGTGCAGTAATATCCAATTTCATGGACAGAGTTGATGCGTGCCAGCGCAGTAGAGGAGGACACATGCATGACATCATTTTTCTTACATGTAATCGGAAGGTAAGATGAACTTGTTGATGTATTTATTTTCAGTTTTTCAATAAAATAAATCTCTTAATTTGATATATCAAAACCGGCGCTCTTTTTGAATCACCCTAGTTGTACAACAAAGACCCTACCTTATTATACACGGCCCTTTTTAAATATTCTTTTATAACTAACTCTATTGTTACTTTGTCACTCGATTATTTACTATTTAACATTTTATGAATTCCTCGGTCCAAGAAACCTCTCGAAATTCCTTTTCGATTTTGTCACAATACGTTCACTCTACCTTATTTTACACGGCTCTTTTTAAATATTCTTTTATAACTAACTCTATTGTTACTTTGTCACTCGATTACTTACTATTTAACATTTTATGAATTCTTCGGTCCAAGAAACCTCTCGAACAGACATTCCTTTTCAATTTCTTCACAATACGTTCCAAAGAAAACTGTCGAAAGTCAAAAGATGTAAATTTTTCAGGAGAGCAAAAGGAATATTTCATTATCTCTTATCTGTGAATTGTGATATCAATATAGAATTTAAGGTGTTCTCCTCTCTGCATTTTCAAAAGTATGGACTATGTAGCCTACTGAATACTGAATGTTGTTATACTTTTTCACAAATAATTTTAAAATAAAAATTACTTGTAGGTTTTTTTAGAAGAAAAGGGAAGTAGGTCTACGAAAAAATCTTACTCTTTGAGTATAGAGTAGGCCTACTCAAAAGACAAAATGCATCACTCTTTAGTAAAGTGTAACCTGTAGGCCTATTCATCTTCTTTTTTTTTGGTTTAACGTCCGACTGTTCTGAAATTACTGCTAATGCAGACGGTGAATGATGAAATGATTTTTTGTAACGTATGAAAAATGCCGTGCCTGAATGGGATTCGAACCTAAGACCGCATTCATCTTATTAACATACTTTCCCACGCATCAGCAGCTAAAAGTTATAATACCTTGTTGCCTGTCACTGTCAGTCACTGTACCAAGTTGAAATAATAATTCTCTCTCTCTCTCTCTCTCTCTCTCTCTCTACAAAGACAAAACAAAAACACCTACAACAGTTTCCAATTAACTTCAAATAATGCACTTTTCACCACAATGCGAACTCTTCCAAACAAAAGTAGTTTGGAAGAAAAAGACGTAAGTGCTCTCTGGCGGTGAATTGAATAAACCATTTTCACGGCAAATGATACTACTTCATGTTTACTTCATTATTATGCAATAAAACAATTTTTCATTTGTTTTTTTTTTGCCTTATGACAGTTTTCTTTGGGACGTACGAGTAACGGTCAATTCAAGATCTTAAGGTAACACGGAATCCAAATAAATAGTTTATTTTTACTTTCTCTTGCCTATATGAATATATAGGAAGGAAAGTATTGTTTTCATGTCGATTTTCCGAAATCGAGTTTTCACCGGATCTATACGTTTTCAGACCCCCTGAACCCAAAAAACATGTTTTTAGCGATTGGTCTGTGTGTGTGTGTGTGTGTGTGTGTATGTGTGTGTGTATGTGAACAGAATATCTCAAGAACGGAACATCGTACGAACTTGAAACTTGAAACTTAAGTTACATATCACTACCGGACCCGACACGAACATTTTCATCAAAATCGGTCAACCGGAAGTAGTAGTTTATTCGTAAATTTTTTCACTTTTTTGCGATTTTCTCAAAAACTAGTCCTACGATTGTTTTTTTAAATCAACTGGTTTACTACATTTTTTATGCTCTACAATATAGGGTAGGCGCCATGTTTGCTGAAATTCTGCTTAAGGCTGTTTTTACGTAAAAACATTTTCTTTTTAAGATTGCGGCTTTAATATGCATTTTAACGCAAAACGTTATATAATAAAAGTTGTAGAGAATGTAAAATTCTACAACTTTTATTTCAAACATTTTTTTGTATAATGCTTAGTTTAGCGGTAATTTGCGATTTTCTGTTTTTTTTCTCACGAAAACGTGAGAAAAATCGATTTTTTTAACATTTCGGTCTTAGTATACATTTTACGACAAAAGTGTATATAATTAAATTTATAGAAAATTAAAAGATCTACAACTTTTGTTTAAAGCATTTGTCTCTACAGAGCCTAGTTTAGCGTGAAAGCGTTATTTTCCGTATTTTTAAGCCAAACTGAGTTCGATTGTCATTTTGCGTCATTCACTCATGATTAAAATAAGGTTATGTTTTTGAGGTTAGTTTTTGTTTATTTCTAATATTTTATTAATAATGTTAGGTTTATTATTAATTATTTGCATTGGCAAGAGAAAGTTGTGTGAGTGTTTCACACCAGATTTTTTAATATTAGCGCTGTCTAAAAATATGGATCGTTTTCTGAATCAATTGACAAAAATATTGATATGTAATGACAAGATGAACCCGGGACTCATTGTGGGCAATGCGCTGCTGCTAGCGCAATATGTACATTTCTGAAAACATGCAACTGTGTAGTATATACCTATAGTTTATTTTATTTTATTAAACATTATTTTCCTTTGTTTGCACCACTACATATATGATAATGAACAGCCAAAACAAAACAAATTAAATATAACACTCACCTCAGAGTATTACTACATTTATTCAAGATCTTTCGTCTCTCTCGGAGACATCATCAGGAATTTTATACACACACTAAACACATATACTAACAAAAAACATTAAAACAATAATGGTCGAAGACCACGTAAATTATTTTATATAGGGTGATTCAAAAAGAGCGCCGGTTTTGATATATCAAATTAAGAGATTTATTTTATTGAAAAACTGAAAATAAATACATCAACAAGTTCATCTTACCTTCCGATTTCATGTATGAAAAATGATGTCATGCATGTGTCCTCCTCTACTGCGCTGGCACGCATCAACTCTGTCCATGAAATTGGATATTACTGCACGACAAGTTTCGACTTCCATTTGCCCGATAACCCGTCGAATTTCCTCCTTCAAGTCATTGATGTTTCGGGGTTTATTGGCATACACCAATGACTTCAGATGACCCCAAAGATGAAAGTCACAAGGCGTCAATTTTGTTTGCGAAGGTGTCATCATCCTGCCGTTTTCTCAATACCCAGTCAACAAACTGTCGACTCTTCTGGTGGTCTGCCACTTTCAAATGTTGCGTCAACTGAATTTTATACGGGTGATATTGGAGATCGTACCGAAGAATTCTCCGTACAGAAGAACATCGTAAACCCAATTTTTGAGAACGGTGACGTATTGATTTTGCTGGGCTAACAGCCACACTGTCACGAACCAACGCAACGTTCTGCTCAGTTCGGCCAGAACGACGACGTCCAGAACTTTTAAGGTCGACTGTTGAACCCGTCTCAAAAAACTTTTTCATGAGCCTGCGAACTGTTGATTCATTCGGTGCTTCATTACGTCCTAGAGTACCGCGAAGTCGCCTGACAGTAGCCGCATAACTCTCTCCACTCTGGTAAAATGTTTTGACGATTAACACTCGTTGTGCAATAGTAAATTTCTCCATGGTTAGACACAGACTGCGAGAGTACTACACTGCGAACAAGAGAAACTACAACTGAATCGTCAATCGGAATGTTCTCCGAAATAGAAATGAGGTCTAACAATGTTGCCAACCGATAAACAAAAATTTACCAGCCGTTTAAAAACCGGCGCTCTTTTTGAATCACCCGTTATTTCCTACTAACCGTGCCGTGCGCGGTTATTCGGCCGAATGACGGTATAATCATTTGTTCCTAGTTTTATTCTTATCGCGACTTAGTACAATTTGAAATAATTTGTCGTTATCAAATTCTGTATGGCGGTTCATTAAATTTATCTTTTTATTTTTAAATTTATAAATATAATATTTTTCCAGCTGCCATAATTTGTTACTATCGAAACATATTTTTAAAATTTCTAAATTATTTTCGTGACTGCTTATTTTATGCCCTTTCGTTAGCAAATGTTCTGCCACATTAAATTTTTTACATTCCTTTTTTTAATAAAGCAGCATAATGCTCAGAAAATCGTTTTTTAAACGATCTATTAGTTTTTCCGATGTAACAAAAATATTATATTTATAAATTCAATAATAAAAAGATAAATATAATGAACAGCCAGACAGAATCCTGATAACGACAAATTATGTTAAATTGTACTAAGTCGCGATAAGAAATAAAACTAGGAACAAATGATTATACCGTCATTCGGCCGAATAACCGCGCGCGGCAAGTTTTATGTTATATGTGTTTAGTGTTTGTATAAAATTCCTGATGAATCCTGAATCCTGAATCCTGGTTGAGAGGGCTAAGAAGCCCTATGATGGCGACATCGTGTTAAGGAACACCTGGTCGCTCGGGGAACAATATAACAGAATAATTGCAACCTCAAGAAATTTAGGGGGAATTTTATAGTTTAAATAGGAAATAGGATTCTGGTTCGTGGGACATTGGAACTGGGACTTGAAAGGAGGTAATTTATTTTTAGAAGTTATTTGTGGAAAATTTAAATTAAGGGACAAGTGGGTTTAAGAGCGGCTCTTTCATTTTATTTTATTTTTCAGTGGCCTTTTTTCAGTTTTGTGGGAGGCCTATTATTTTGGTGAGGGGAAGGCATGCATTTTACTGAACGTGGACTAAAGGTATAATTTAAGGTAGGGGTTAGTTTATGATTTCAGGGGAGACGGAAAATTCCTGATGATGTCTCCGAGAGAGACGAAAGATCTTGAATAAAAATGTAATACTCTGAGGTGAGCGTTATATTTAATTTGTTTTGTTTTGGCTGTTCATTATCATATATATATAATACGGATTTGAATACTAAACAGTGGTTACCGGTGTACTTTGATGGTTGGGGGTTCAATTAACCATACTCTCTCAGGAATGGTCGACCTGGGTCTTTACAAGACTACACCTCATTTACACGTCATACACATCATCCTCATCTCATTGGGTCATGGGGTTGCTTATTGTTCTAAATTGAACAGATTGCAACGTACACAAATTAGGAATAAAAATAATTATCATATATATGTATAGTTTATTTTATGCTTCTTCTTTACAACACTTAAAAACATTAAAAATAACATTTCATTCCGCACTTTTTGTTTAGTGTTAATTACGGATTTCCCGTATTTATAAGCCAAACAGAATAATTTTAATTTTGCTTCTTCCAATATGTTTAAAATTATGTTATGTTTTTCTCATTTAATGTACCTAGATCCCGAAACGGACCTTAGCGATTAGTAGTGTCACAGTATATACTGTTCCTTGGCGTTCTGGTATTGCCGATATAAAAAAATAAGTAAATTTTTTTAAATTAAATTCATAAACTTCTGATGAAATTACAACAATTTAAATCTCGGTTTAAAATTTTGTGTATAGTAGGAATATTGTTGCAAGCTACAAAAAAAGGGAATATCGCAATCGACTTAACGAACAGTTCTTAACCTGAATTACACAGTAACAGCTGTGTTTTGTGTTCAGTGTTGTTTCTTTTATTTATTTGAAAGAAGGGAGAATGTGGACCTGGAAAAACATTAAGATCAGCCATATATGTATCATATTTCTTTATATTAGTTGTTCCGCAAAATGTAGCCTACATTTTCTGAAAGTAACCTGCACATAACTCACAGTATTTCTGATTTACGAGTGTCCAACTATTGTAGCCTCTACATTCTTAGCAGGTTACTCATTCTTTATTTCACTCGTTATATTTTTCTACTAAAATTATTTTTTACTTTCTCTTGCCTATGAATATATAGGAAGGAAAGTATTGTTTTCATGTCGATTTTAAGAAATCGAGTTTTCACCGGATCTACACGTATTCAAACCCCCTGAACCAAAAAAACATGGTTTTAGCGATAGGTCTGTGTGCGTGTGTGTGTGCGCGCGCGCGCGTGTGTGTCTATGTGTGTGTGTGAACAGAATATCTCAAGAATGGAACATAGTACGAACTTGAAACTCGAAACTTGAAAATTAAGTTGGATACCACTACCGGACCCGACACAAACATTTTCATCAAAATCAGTCAACCGGAAGTAGCAGTTTATTCGTGTTATTTTTCCCTTTTTGCGATTTTCTAAAAAACTGGTTTTACGATTTTTTTTAAAATCACCTGGTTTACTGAAATTTTTTATGTTCTACAAGATAGGGTAGGCGCCATGTTTGCTGAAATTCTTAGTGAGGCTGTTTTTACGTAAAAAATTTGTTTTTTTAAGATTGTGGCTTTAATATGAATTTTAGCGCAAAATTTATATAATAAAAGTTGTAGAAAATTTAACATCTTAACGTTTATTTCAAACATTTTTTGTATAACGCTTTATTTAGCGGTAATTATCGATTTTCTGTTTTTTCTCACGAAAACGTGTAAAACATCGATTGTTTAAAGATTTTAGCCTTAGTATGCATTTTACAACATAAGTGTGTATAATCAAATTTATAGGAAATTAAAAGATCTACGTCTTTTATTTAAAGCATTTTACTCTACAGAGCCTAGTTTAGCGTGAAAGAGTGATTTTCCGTATTTTTTAGCCAATCTGAAGTTAATTTTCATATTGCGTTTTTTAATCATGATTAAAATAAGGTTAGGTTTATTTGAGGTTAGATTTTTGTTTATTTCTTATGTTTTACTACTTAGGTTATTTTTTTCACTATTGCATTGGTAAGAGAAAGTTGTGTGAGTGTTTCACACCAGATTTTTAATATGAAGGTAAATCTACAAACGACGTGATAAAATATCTTTACCCGAACCCATATCAATCATCTTCATAATCATAACAATTGGTTAACTAAGTGATAAGAGAGAGAGAGAGAGAGAGAGAGAGAGAGAGAGAGAGAGAGAGAGAGAGAGAGAGAGAGAGAGAGAGAGAGTGAGTGAGAGAGAAAGAGAGAGAGAGAGAACTATTTTCTGTAGCCCTAGAACTAGCAGATGGAGTGCAAATAATTGAACACTCCACCCACCTGTTATGGGTAAATGTTAGCAAACCCGATTTCAACACAACCCCACTAATGTCAGCAATAATCAAATTTCGGCTGGCGCAATGGCTGGTAATTAATATCGGTCCGATTATTTATTGAACGCAACAAATTGTAGCTATAAGAAAATTGGGATGTCTTTGTTTTTAGGTAACCTAACGCAATAATTTGTCGTAACTGCCGTTAAAGCGTGTCGACCTCATTCTCCGATCGCGGTTAACTCTACTCGTATACCCAGCCCATTGGTGGGAAATTTATGAACGCCAATATTGTAAGGTTAGACCGAGTTACTGCAAAGTACATGTTCCAGTCTTCTCTTCTCTCATGAATATACCAACAATAACTCGCTTTAACTGAAAAACCTAACCAATTCCATTGAATAGGGATTTCACCATCTCAACTAACTCAAGTAAATCCATACTTTTTCTACTATACTATTTTTCAAGGCTGATGAGTCTAAAGCAGTGGTTCCCAACCTGGGGGCGATCGCCCCCTGGTGGGCGATTTGGGTTCGCAAGGGGGCGATAAATTTGTGGGGGGCGATGAGTATTCAAAGCAGAAAAATAAAACTGTACTACAGGGTAGAATCTTTACTGTCGCAGATACATGTTTTTTTATAAACAAAATAGTTTAGTTTTTACAAACAAATAAACTAAACTCTTTGTTGACATTTTTCATGGTCGAGCTCCTACACAAGAGATGAAGAATTCTGGACACAACTGCTTTGGTTGATTATTTGTTGTGAACAATAATAAATCTTTTTTACAGAATAACATACTTTATTATTTATCAACACATTACTTCAAATTAAATTAGGTATACGATGCTAAGAGAAGGGAGCGATAGGTGTAAGTCATCCTTCACAAAGGGGCGATGCCCCATAAAAGGTTGGGAACCACTGGTCTAAACGTTTGCATTGCCCCCTACCCATTTTATAGCTAGCCAATGACTTGCTGCTGGCCGCATTGGCGTAGTTGGTAACGTGCTTGCCTCTCATCATCCGGTCTTGGGTTCGAATCCCATTCAGGCACGGCATATTTTCATACGTTACAAAATATCATTTCATCCTTCATCGTCTGCATTAGCAGTAATTGCAGAATAGTCGGACGTTAAACCAAGAAAAAGAAACCAATGATTTGCTAGCAACGTTGCCAATACTTGCTCTTGTAGCTTTGTTAAATATTTCGTCGGCAATTTGTGTGTGTGTGTGTGTGTGTGTGCGCGCGCGCGTGTGCGTGCGTGTGAGTGTGTGTGTATGTGTGTGTGTTTGTGTGTGTGCGCGCGCGCGCGTGTGCGCGTGTGTTTGTGTATGTGTGTGCGCGCGCGTGTGGGTGCGCGCGCGTGTGCGTGCGTATGTGTGTGTGTGTGCGTGTGCGCGTGCGTGTGTGTGTGTGTGTGTGTGTGTGTGTGTGTGTGTGTGTGTGTGTGTGTGTGTGTGTGTGTGTGTGTGTGTGTGTGTGTATGTGTGTGTGTGTGTGAGTGTGTATGTGTGTGTGACCAGAATATCTCAAGAACGGAACATCGTACAAACTTGAAACTTAAAACTTAAGTTACATACCACTACCGGACCCGATACGAACATTTTCATCAAAATCGGTCAACCGGAAGTAGTAAGTAGTTTATTTATGTAATTTTTCACTTTTTTGCAATTTTCTCAAAAACTGGTTCTACGATTTTTTTTAAAATCGCCTGGTATACTAAATTTGTATGCTCTACAAGATAAGGTAGGCGCCATGTTTGCTGAAATTCTTAGTGAGGCTTTTTTCACGTAAAAAAATTGTTTTTTTTTTAAGATTGCGGCTTTAATATGCATTTTAGGGCAAAAATGTATATGATTAAAATTGTAAAGAATTAAAAATCTTACAACTTTTAGTTTAAACATTTTTTTTTTGTATAACGCTTAGTTTAGCGGTAATTAGCAATTTTCTGTTTTTTGTCTCACGAAAACGTGTAAGAAATCGATTTTTTAAAGATTTCGGCCTTGGTATGCATTTTACGACAAAAGTGTTTAATCAAATTTATAGGAAATTAAAAGATCTACAACGTTTAATTAAAGCATTTTTCTCTACAGATCCTAGTTTAGCGTGAAAGAGTGATTTTCCGTATTTTTAAGCTAAACTGAAGTTGATTTTCATTTTGCTTCTTTCACTCATGATTAAAATTAGGTTATGTTTATTGAGGTTAGTTTTTTGTTTATTTCTAATGTTTTATTATTAATGTTAGTTTATATTGTTAATTATTTGCATTGGCAAGAGAAAATCGTGTTAGTGTTTCACACCAGATTTCTGATAGAATATGTTTGTAAATTTTGAATTTTATTGAACGCATTTTATTGAACAGTAGGTCTCAACTCTCCCTTGAAAATAAAGTACTCGTATACAAAGTAATACTCAAACCAATTTGGACGTATGGGTTAGAGCTATGGGGTACAGCTAGTTCATCAAATATAGAAATATTGCAGCGCTTTCAATCAAAATGCCTGAGACTGATCACTGCAGCCCCATGGTACGTAACAATGAAATACTACACAATGACCTAAACCTGCCCTTCATAAAAGAAGAAATTAAACAACATAGCGAAAAACATTTACAAAAACTAGAAGACCATCAGAATCCATTAGCGATTAGCCTCCTTGACAACAGCGAAGATACTTACAGACTGAAACGCTTTAAACCATTGGACTTACCTCTACGATTTTGTTAGTCATTTAAATTTTTTTTTCATCTTTTCTACTTCAATTCCTAATCATCAGCATCTCATAATTGGCGTCGTTTTCATCTCTAGCATCGTCATTGTCATCTCCAACTTCAACACTTTTTGTTTTGGGATATTGATTCACGGTTCATCAAGTTTGATTTTGTATAGATATATTTTTTTTCACAGTTTGGTCTTTTTCAAACACACTACTGAGTGTCGTTTGTGTTTTAATTCTAAGGACATTACTCAGAATTTCTCATATTTGCTTAAAGTTATTGTATTTATTAACTGATTGCAAAAGAAAAACTATACTGTTAAAAAAAAAAATTGAACGCAATGTTAAGTGATGTATTCATTGACAGTTGTACGGTGCACAGCTATGGAGTAGTTGTTTAGTGTGAGAGTAGGTTGATTCCCACGGCACTCACCTAAACTACTAGAAGGCTCCTTCCACCCACCTCCACACCACCACCTACACAACCCATCTTCTCGATTCCTTTTATCCATCCACTTTACACTTTGCACTTGACAAGACACTTTACTATCACAACATCCGATAACTGACCACAACACACCCCAATTCTCTCTCATATCTATATACACTCACGTTTCTACAAAGAAATTCTCACAAATTATTTTTTTACTTTCGCTTGCCTGTGTTGTTGTTTCGGTCATCAGCCGAAAGGCTGGTTTGAACCTGTAGAGGTTTCACTAAGTAAAAACGAGGAGTGAGGTGGTTTACCATTGCCTTCCTCACTGAGTGGAAAAGTACGCTTATCAGCATGCCGGGCCCTCTGAAAAGAACATATTTTCCACTCTGCAAATGACACTTTCACTTCATTCACCACAGGGTCTGGCTGTATAATAAAATTCATTACTTTCAGAGGAGATAACTCTGATTAGTGTCTTTTACACCTCTACCTCTTCAGTTCTTAAATAGTTCAGTCATATAAGTGGCTAACTATGTGATAAGAAACTAAAGGGTGATTCAAAAAGAGCGCCGGTTTTGATATATCAAATTAAGAGATTTATTTTATTGAAAAACTGAAAATAAATACATCAACAAGTTCATCTTACCTTCCGATTTCATGTATGAAAAATGATGTCATGCATGTGTCCTCCTCTACTGCGCTGGCACGCATCAACTCTGTCCATGAAATTGGATATTACTGCACGACAAGTTTCGACTTCCATTTGCCCGATAACCCGTCGAATTTCCTCCTTCAAGTCATTGATGTTTCGGGGTTTATTGGCATACACCAATGACTTCAGATGACCCCCAGAGATGAAAGTCACAAGGCGTCAAGTCACACGACCTTGGTGGCCATTGATGGTCGGAATTACGAGAAATGATGCGATCCTGGAACCGTTCACGGAGCAACAACATTGTTTCTCGTGCAGAAACTGAATTTTATACGGGTGATATTGGAGATCGTACCGAAGAATTCTCCGTACAGAAGAACATCGTAAACCCAATTGTTGAGAACGACGACGTATTGATTTTGCTGGGCTAACAGCCACACTGTCACGAACCAACGCAACGTTCTGCTCAGTTCGGCCGGAACGACGACGTCCAGAACTTTAAAGGTCGACTGTTGAACCCGTCTCAAAAAACTTTTTCATGAGCCTGCGAACTGTTGATTCATTCGGTGCTTCATTACGTCCTAGAGTACCGCGAAGTCGCCTGACAGTAGCCGCATAACTCTCTCCACTCTGGTAAAATGTTTTGACGATTAACACTCGTTGTGCAATAGTAAACTTCTCCATGGTTAGACACAGACTGCGAGTGTACTACACTGCGAACAAGAGAAACTACAACTGAATCGTCAATCGGAATGTTCTCCGAAATAGAAATGAGGTCTAACAATGTTGCCAACCGATAAACAAAAATTACCAGCCGTTTAAAAACCGGCGCTCTTTTTGAATCACCCGTTATATTATTTTAGCCCTGGACCAAACAGATAGAGTGCAATTAAAATAACACTCCACCTGCCCGTTTTGGGCAGGTCGCTTTTGGGCAGTTTCGCTTGTCTATAGGAACATATTAACACATTCAGTGGTAGAGACTCCGCTTAGCGGGCCATGGGTAGGTGTTACACTCAGGCTGCCATCTCACCTAGCGGGTTCTATTTTGTTATTATTTAAGGAATTCAGGAGGGCACCGCCTGTCGGATATCAGTTTATTGCTATTATATAACTCTCAGAAAAGGTTTTTCTTTGTAACCGTGCAGTTCGTTTTTGAATTTTCTTCATACGATCTTTTACCCTCGTATAGAATCCTCGTTCAATATTTTTAACGGGTTTTCAGGGTACAGTTGAAACCGTGAATTTATTATCTTTGCAGGTATCAAAATTCAAAATAGCTTATACTTTTAGATTTACTTTTTTTTTGCTTTGAGACCTTAGTAGATCACTTGAATCAAATAAATGTAGAGTCTTAGTTTCTGCATTGTTGCTGCAGTCTCCTTTTTCCCCAGTAGTTTTTTCATATTCTGGGATCTTGCTAGTGTTGCGGCCTCTGAACAGACTCTAGTGGATTTTTGGAGCTCTTCAAATCTGGTGTTAGGGGTGTGAAGAAGTTTGAGTTTTTCAGTTTTGTTTCTTAGGTCGAATAGTGTAAGCCCAAGCTTGTCCATGTCTTCTTTAATCTCTGAGATCCACCTTGACGGTTTTTTTCCTTTAGGGACTTTTCCGTTAACTGTCTTAAGATCCTGGTTTCTGGTGTTCTGAGTACATGTCCGAAAAAAGATACCCTCTTTTTTCTCATCGTACCTAACATGTTATCCGTTTGTTTATAGACTTCTTTATTTGGCAACAGTGTCCAAATTTCCTCTCATTGGTGTTTTCTTCCTATGCACGTTCTTAGGATCCTCCTTTCGACTTTGTGTGAAACACTCACACGACTTTCTCTTTCCAATGTAAATAATTAAACAATACAACGTAATAGTATAATGTAGCCTAGTAATACCAAAAAATTTAATTAAAAAATATAACTTAAAAGTATTGTAGTAATAGCAAAATATGAAATAAAACAACAGAACGTGTAACACAGTACTTTAAACTGTATTTAGAAAGGCAGGGAGTGGGAGAAATGAACAAGTGTATAACCCTTCAGGGAATTCGGATTTGATAGTGGCATACAGAAAACGGAAAAGACCCATGAGCTGTACTAGTAGGCTGACTATCCGAGCTAATGTTTTTGGGACGGTGCGTAATGTGAGGTGGTGATGATGAAGTGCGGAAGGGAGGGAATCCTATTTCGAAACTTGTCGGACAGTTCATAAGGCTTCTTAACCCTCTCAACATGAATTTCGGATTTTCGCAAGTCGCATTCGCCTACCGATTCCCGAACGGAGAAAAAGAAAGAAAAAAGATGAGACCGGACGCACCATCCCAGGTCTACACTACCGGTGTCGAACGCAAATTCCTGCACCGGTCAGCCTTCACCGACCCAACACTGTATGGCTCTGGGATACCCAACTGCCGCTGAGGGAAGGGTAGGTCTGAATCCAGTAGCTGAGCCGTCACTCTTCGGGTTCCGCTTTCAACACGTCAGCTCACCGCATTCGAACACCAACAACGGCCCTTTTTCAGGGTCAACCACAAAACACACCCGGGCCTTTTCAGGGCCACAAAATTCACAATCACGGTTTCGCCACGTGTCGGCGACACTAAATTGCAAGTGAAAGTCGTGCGAGTGTTTCACACCAGATTTTTCTCCATGTGTCGAAAATTGACTCGTTTTCCTTGTAGCTTATATTGTTAGAAATTATTTAACATTTGTCTTGAACTTGGTTGAAATTAATAACTTTACTTAAAATAATGCAATTAACCTACAATAATACAATTACCTCAATTTCCCGAGTTGCATTAGTTCTGTGATTTTATTCCACGAGCGACCAGGTGTTTCTTATTACGATGTCGCCTTCATAGGGCGTCTTAGCCCTCCCAACATGGATTTGGATTTGGAGCTAGAACAGAGACAGAACTGAAGTTGTACAAGGTAATGGCAGCCCCAGTCCTTCTTTATGGAAGTGAGTCATGGGTTACCACAAAATGCCAAGAAAGTAGGATCCAAGCAGCTGAAATGAGGTTTTTAAGAAAGGTGAAGGAATGCTCGAGGCTGCATCTAATACATAACGAAGAAATTAGATCCGAGTTGGGTGTATTTAGCTTGAATAAAAAGGAGGAGGAGTACCGAAATCAATGGAGGCAACATTTGGAACGGATGCCAGAGGAGAGAATACCTCTAAAAGTGACGGAATATGTTCCAGTTACAAGAAGGGAGGTGGGAAGACCTCGAAGAAGATGGCAGTAGTCGAGATGTACGGGTTGGAATGTCTCGTGTTTCTGTAGACGTGCAGGATGGTTTGTGAGTTCGGAACAGGCTTATGCCTAATCCTTGATAGTAAGAAGAAGAAGAGACTTAAAATATTTATTTTTTTGTAGTTTGTTAGTAGTTGATCGAGTGTGTCGGTTTAAAAATGTTTTCCCAGGCGTAAATGGCTTCTGGTTGGATTTCTAATTCATGCATATACTGAAACTTTGAGGTTAGTGACATTTAGAATGGGCTGAAAGGAACTTGAATTTGTACGTCGCGTCGGCCGTGACTATTAAAAACAACCCAGTGTATATTTTTCTAAACCAAAATAGATTGTAGATTTTGCCGCAATAAAATATGAAGTTGTTGGTTGAAATATAGGACCTATTGATTTTCTTTTTATTGAGTGTGAGTGTGACATGAGATTAATATTATTATAAATGGTGACGTACCTGGGAGGGTGTCATGCTCCATAAAACATTTTTGTTTTGCATAAATATTCATTGACTCGGTCGTACATCTAAACAAAGTTTTATTATTCGCATTGTTTGTTTATAATTGGTTAATAATAAAATTTATAGTTTTCTTTTGTTTCTCTTTCTGTGATTAAATATTTAATTAAAATAGGAAATTTTAATTTGGTGCCGGTTTAATTAAACCATAAATATTTTTATTTCATTCGCATCGCTTTATTAGAGTGTCTGTTGTCCGGTTTTTTTCTTTTTATAATTATAGCAGTGACCCTTGATAGCAGTCTTTTTCAGAGGGTTGATTCATTTTATACGGTACCCTCGTAATAGGATATTAGGGTATACATTTGGGGCTACGTTTACGCCGACTGTAGCCTACCTATTAATAATTTAATGTTAAACCCCATTCATATTTTGTTATTAAATCTTTTATTGTTTTACTTTTGTTGATCGTGATTAAAAGTTGCGGCAGGTGTATATCAAGTCGTCCGTGGAAGTAAAATTAACCTATTTTATTAACTGTTTTTAACTACAAATTGCGCCTGCGCTGTACATCCCTCAAAAACTTTGCAAACATCATCGGGGTCGGCTACTGCAAGTAATTAAATAACAAAAACTGTAGTAAGTTGTGTTTATAGTTAAGGCATTTTTAGTAAATAGTTTTTGGTTCAGCTGTTTTTATATTAATCAAAGTTTATTTTTCATGTGAAAAGGAATGATTTGTTTTTCTTTGAATAAATATTATGTAAATTAATACATAGTGTTTTACATATTGTTTTTGATTGTGCCTTCTTGTTTCTTACCTTTTCCCGTAAATTTAGATTTTTAACACTAAGACACATTTTTTTCAGAAACCAATAAACCTACCAGGCTGAAATTTTTACCAGTTAATTATATATAGCCAAATATACCGACATTTTTATGACTTCCTCAGGTGCACCAAAAATTAGTAATACGCAAAACACGTGGAAAACAATTTTTTTAAATTTTATGTTATTCGTAATTTTTTAAAAGAAAATGTATGGTGCAAAGATTAAATTGAAAAGATTTCAGTAGCTCGAGAAGAAACGCGACACCTATAGTGTGTAAAGTGTCATTTCCCTATTTTTTACCAATACTATGAAAAATGTACCTAAACATAGCAAATTTAACATTGGCGGAATACAAAGTACTGTGACACTTATCGCTAAGGTCCGTTTCGGGATCTAGGTAATTAAATAATTAATACACTAAAGTTTACAATTACAAATATTTATTACACTAAAAGATTTACAAAATAAATTATAAACTAATTATAATGAAGTAATACAATAAATAACTTAATAATTTACTTAGTACTACTTACAATCAATTATATAGAATACACATACACAATGCACATATACAATAAGACTGAATAACAATGCCTCGGAAACCCCCTCGTTGACCTGTTGTAACGGAGTTACCTTTGATAGCACACGTAGTAAACACTCGTCAAAGATCAAACGAATACTGACTCACTGACCGCACTCGAGGCTCTATTTATACGGGCGAATCAAAGAATCTTCTCGAAAAACACCGAAATTCGATACAAAAGTCCTTTCTAGAGAAGTCTTATTAAACGTAAACAGGTTATAATTGAATAAAAAAGTGTTACAGGTAATCAACCGACTGTTTCGTAAATAGTTGTACAACAAAAGACCCTACCTTATCATACACAATTGCGCAGTCCTTTATAATAACCTTTATGAATAGGTATCCCTTTTATAGCTAACCCTATTGTTACTTTTTCACTCTATTATCTACTCTTTACCATTTTATGAATGAAGTACTAGAAATTTCGCGAACCCTTCTTCGATATTGTCACAGTACATTCTCCCTTTAACACTCCTGTTAACTGCCTGTTACGGGCAAATAATGAGATTCTTCCTGATTTAAATAATTATAAAATTGTACTTTTGCTATAAAATCGTTTGTAATTGAAAAGTTTGAAATTTTATCGAGTTGCATTAATTCAAAGAACAATTTAATTAAGAATAACTTTATTATTGGTATTATTGAAAACTAATTCAATTACATAATTTTATCGGTAGGCGTACATGCTGAATGCTCAACTACTGTGAATACATTCTGAATAAGTTAATACTAAGATCGACTTAAATGCAGAACATATTTTAAGACGTTGTAATTGGGAATACGGAATACGGTGGCGCAGTATTAAAGTCATTTCTTAAATGGGATTAGTTTCCGTTTCCTATTTGGTACAATATTTGAACTGAATTAGTTCTACCAGTAACAGCTATACTACTGTACAGGATCTATATTCATTTTAAGTCTTTCTTAAACGGTTTTTCTTTCCTATTAAAATAATTTTATGGCTGAAAAGAAATATTATAAAATGTTTGTCGTAAAAATGATTATTAATATAACTTTATTTGTGCGATGAACCATAAACGTTATTGGCTACTGTACATTAAGGCTTTAAATAAAGTTATGCAATTTAAAAACCCTTAAAAAATAAATCGTGTTATTTTATAGCCCTATAAGATAAATAATGTTTTTACTTTCTCTTGCTTACATGAATACGTAGAAAGGAAAGTATTGTTTTCATGTCGATTTTAACAAATCCACTCATCACCTCATATACACGTTTTCAGACCCTTCAACCCAAAATTCATGTTGTTAGCGATCGGTCCGTGTGTGTGTGTGTGTGTGTGTGTGTGCGTGCGCGGGTGCGTGTGTGAACAAAATATTTCAAGAACGAAACATCGTACCAAGTTAAAACTTAAAACTTAAGTTAAGTACTACTAGAGGACCCGACCGAAAATTTTCAAAATCGGTCAGCCAGAAGCAGAAGTTTTTCGTGCACCTAATTTTTCACTTTTTTGCAATTCAAAAACGGTTTCTAAGACTTTTTTAAAAAACCGCCTCATTTACTATATTTTTTATGATCTACAAGATGGATTAAGCGCAGTGTCTGCTTAAATTATTGGGGAGGCTGTGCTCTCGTAGAAAAAAATGATTTTTGAAATAGAAACATTTAAAACCCTACAACTTTGATTGCAAACATTTATTTGTACAACGCTTAGTTTAGCGGTAATAAAATATTTTCTGTTCTTTTTACTTTCTCTTGCCTATATGTATAAATAGGAACGAAAGTATTGTTTTCATGTTGATTTTAAAAAATCGAGTTTTCACCGAATCAACACGTTTTCAGACCCCCTGAACTCAAAAGCACAGTTGTCGTAAAACGCATACTACGGCTGAAATTTTAAACAAAATTAATTTTTTCAGATTTTTATGAAAAACAGTCTGGTGTGAAACACACGACTTTCTCCTGCCAACGCAAATAATTAAAAATATAACGTAATATTCGTCACAAAAACATTATAAATAAACAGAAACCTAACCTCAAAAAATAACCTTATTTTAATCATGAGTAAAAGACGCAAAATGAAAATCAACCGCAGTTTAGCTTAAAAACACGGAAAATCACTCTTTCATGCTAAATTAGGCTCTGTAGAGAAAAATGCTCTTAATAAAAGTTGTAGATCTTTTAATTTCCTATAAATTTAATTATGTTTCTTTGTCATAAAACGCATATTAAGGCCGAAAGCTTAAAAAAAATAGATTTTTTTACACGTTTCGTGAGAAAAAACAGAAAATCGCTAATTACCGAAAAACTAAACATACAAAAAAATGTTAAAAATAAAAGTTGCAGGATTTTAAATTCTCTACAACTTTTATTATGGGTCTATAGGTACATTTTTGCGTTTAAATGCATAATAAAGCCATAATTAAAAAAAAAACAATTTTTTTTACTTAAAAATAGCCGCACCACTGATTTCAGCAAACTGGCGCCTACCCTTTCTTGTAGAGCATAAAAAGTTTAGTAAATAAGGCGATTTTTAAAAAAATCGTAGAACCAGTTTTTGAAAAAATCGCAAAAAAGTGAAAAATTACACGAATAAACTACTACTTCCGGTCGACCGATTTTGATGAAAATGTTCATGTCGGTTCCGGTAGTGGTATCTAACTTAATTTTCAAGTTTCAAGTTCGTACGATGTTCCGTTCTAGAGATATTCTGTTCACACACAGAGACTAATCGCTAAAAGTTGTTTTGTAGGGTTCAGGGGGTCTGAAAACGTGTAGATCCGGTGAAAACTCGATTTCGGAAAATTGAAATGAAAACAATACTTTTCTTCCCATCTATATTCATATAGGCAAGAAAAAGTAAAAATTAATAGAATTAATACTGGTGTAACAGGCCAAGTATATTGGCCTGTATAAGTATTTAAGTAGGCCTATTATATTGGACTTTTTCAATAAAAAGTCCAATAATATATAATATCTCTTATTTTCTTTTTACGTCTGACTTTTTTACAATTGCTGCTAATGCAGACGGTGAGAAGGACGATATATGAAGGTGAGTGATGAAAACATGCCAGACGTGACCGGGAATCAAACCCGGGACTCCGGGTTCATTATCATTAATAAGTTAAAGAATAAAAGTTAGTTGCCATGGCACCTGTTGGAATAGTGAAACGACCCGTTGCTACGCAAACAAATATTGAATACACAGACATAATCACACAGTAGACTGGTTTTTCTACCAGTCAAAAGTTTTACGAGGCGCATGCATTAAATTATATACGTTTTTCAATATAAAGTCCAATAAGCTCGAACCCCGAACTTTTACAGCTATTTATATATTTTAATAGTTAAAAAATAAATATGGCCGCCCCGTGATCCAGTGGTTAGCATGCTACCACGCTAAAGAAAGGTCTCTGATTCGATTTTTGGCCAGAGTTAGGAAAATTATTAAACATTGAAATCTCCCACCGTTCCCAAACCCAGAAACGCTGATAACGCAGTTGAAGCGACTTTTTTAAAAAACTAAAATTTTAGTTTAGCATAAAAAAAACGGCATACATCGCATGAAAATGTTTTGCCTATGAATTTTTTTGACAACGTCGTTACAAAGCGAAGGCTAAAACGAGAGGAGGCATCCGACTGGCATTTTTTCTTAACGAACTCGCACTTATTTTTCAAAATAAACTTAATTATACTCATACCTACTTGTAATAAATACCAAAATGTAAACACTAAGTTTTTTTAAGGTATATCCACTGAAGTTGTTTTCGAGCCAATTAGTTTGATGTTTTTAACCCTTACAGTACCAGCGTCCTAATATTAGGAAGTCAAGATTTAGACTGAAAAATGCCAGCGTACTATTATTAGGACGTCACGATTTAGACTGAAAAATGCCAGCGTCCTATTATTAGGACGTCAAGATTTAGACTGAAAAATGCCAGCGTCCTAATATTAGGACGTTAAGATTTAGACTAAAAAATGCCAGCGTCCTAATATTAGGACGTTAAGATTTAGACTAAAAAATGCCAGCGTCCTATTATTAGGACGTCAAGATTTAGACTAAAAAATGCCAGCGTACTATTATTAGGACGTTAAGATTTAGACTAAAAAATGCCAGCGTCCTATTATTAGGACGTTAAGATTTAGACTAAAAAATGCCAGCGTCCTATTATTAGGACGTCAAGATTTAGACTAAATAATGCCAGCGTCCTATTTATTAGAACGTCAAGATTTAGACTAAATAATGCCAGCGTTATATTCAAAGACAATTTCAGTGCAAATAAAAGTGCAATCCATACAAAATAATTTATAATTTAAAAGTGTAAGATACATCTGTTAAAGTGTAAATTTTTTTCTAACTGAAAAACATCATTGTAAACCTACAGTGTTATAACCTTATGTTATAAAATTAGTGTTTTTTATGTAATGGGGTCGCTAAAAACATAGAATGTTGATGCGACCATAACAAACCAATTATATAAAAAAATGCCAGCGTCCTATTACTAGGACGGCGGCAGTTCAACCAAAACATCGGCGTCGTCCGTTTCCTACGTTGACTAAAAAAATTCATAGAATTTTTATTTATCACTCAATTTTTATAAACAACGTATGAAAATAAATCAGCAAGAAATTTAGATTGAAAAAATACTTGTCGAGTTTTTTATGTTTGTAATTGATAAATATTGATTAAAAAAACCTAAAAATTGGATTTTTAAAACTTTTATCGCAGTATTTTTAATTTTTACAATACATTAATGATTTTTTGTGATTTTTGCGTAATTAAATTGTCTTAAAAGTGATATAAGTGAAATTAAGTAACAATTTTTTAGGGTAATTTTTTTTTTAATTAAAAAGGAAATTTCCGCAAAAAATGACTACGTATCATTTTATTTTTAAATTGCAAGAAATGTGTCCCAAGTTTAATGTAATACAAGATCAATTCATTATGAACAAAACAAAAAATTCATTACGATACTTTACAAAATAGGCATGTTATGGATAAAATAAAATGCTAAAAATCGCACAAAAGTAGGATGGCATTTTCCGGTAGGAACTCACAATATTCTCATGTCACTGTCATGTAAGGGTTACAGGAGTAGACGCATTTTATTCTAAAGATGCAGGACATCAGCCGACAACGTACTGTGTAGAGCGGAACGTTGTTCCAGTTGATCTAGTTTCGTTACAGCCCACCAGATAGTGTTCCCATGTCAAAATAATACCCTATTTTAACGGGCTGAAATTTGAAGAGGTACTACGCGTAAACACATCAAGGAACCTTTTTTTTTTGTAAAATAAGTATATTTGTCTCTTGGGTGTTACAATTCTACAAATGGCGGGGGGTTGTGATTGCTTCTTTTAACTCTTTTGGCCAGAGCATCTGGCTTCTACTGTCCCGGGTTCGATTCCCGGTCACGTCTGGAATTTTTCATTATTAATTTTATTTTCATTGATCACTCTTCACCGTCTGCATTAGCATTTACATAAAACCAAACAGCCAGCCAAATAAAATTCGCCTAACCCAAAAGTTACGGTTTCTAAATGTTTACCACAAGTTCTGCAGGATGTGCAACAAAATTCAAGTATTTGATTAACATTTGTTTTACACCTATAAATAAATAAAAAACGAAAGTCATGAAAATTTAAATTAATATTAAATACTAATTTACCTCATAACATCCATTTTTTTCAACAAAACCTGTATCAGGTGGAGTCTGCTAGTTCCAGGGCTACAACAGATATTTGTGTTTCTTATCACATCGTCACCCAATTATACGACTGAAGCGTTTACAAGAGAAGAGGTACAGAAAGTAGCCTACTGCTTGAGTCCCAGCTGCGTGTAGTTGGAAGGAATGCAGTGCGTTGTTATAGTAGTGGGAGAATGAATGAGTTAGTAGTGTTTCACAGCTGATGCATTTGTAGTGGTAGCGTGTAAATAGACTAAAAACATATTCTTATCATCCGGCGCTTTAATTTAACAAATACCTACCGGGTTATTAACTTGGTCGGATTCATAATGTTTAACTTACCAATTTATATAAAAATATGTAAATAAATAAATGTAATAAATACAAACAAATATGTTAAATATGGAAAGTTTGAAAACGAATGTTTTGTATTAGAGTAATAGAACAATCGTTTTCCCAGCATGCATCACTCATTCAATATACCTTACCCGTACCCTTCACCCCGTAACTATACGGAGCTGAGACTCAAGCAGTAGAAGACACTAGTCATACAGTAATCAATTTCATAACCCTGTGGTGAATGAAGTGAAGGTGTCATTTGCAGTGGGAACCTCGTTTACCCAGATCAACTGGGGCTGGGGCCGATCCAAGTTAATGAAAATTCAGGTTATCCAGAGAATGAGGAAAAAACTATAAAAAAGAACATAGTACTTATTAAAAATATTTTTATATAGTTCAAAAATTATAATCTGCACACTTTTACCTAAACACATAAATAGTGTGTATCTACACTGTATACAGTATAGTTACGAATTAGTCGGAAGTAAAAAAGGCAGCGAGCGTTTTCTTCCTCAGTTTTGTGTATTACTTACAATCAGCGTGATCTCACATCCACTTAAGCATTAGAAGCTCGTTAGGTTACATTTTCGCTTTACTCTCGAAATATATCATCAAATTACCAATGTTTGCTACTGCTTCTTCTTGGGCCATAACCACACCTGGTTCATCAACACTACCTGAATCCTCTTCATTTTCATTGCATCAATGCATGATGCAACAATTTCTTCCTCTGTGATCGCTTAATAACCTCCGTCATTGTCAATTTGCAACCAATTTTTAGTGTCTTCTTCATCAACATCGGAACAGCCATCGATATTTAAAAAAAATTCTATACTCTTCTTCCACACTTGTTTTTTTCTTCTTCTTCAATTATATTGTTTTCTGGCAAGTCATACACACCAGGCCACAACTTTATCCATGGCTTTATCATAGTTTTTTTTTCAAAGAGAAGGGAAGGAGAGCATTGAATGACTTGTCCGCTGCCAAGTGAATTGTGAGTAAGTTGAAATATTAGGATTAGTAGGTATTAAATGTACGTACTGATAATATCGTAGTAAAACAAGTCTTCATTTACTACTTTAAACAATTTTTTCCCCAAAAACTGGTCCGGCTCACCCGGACGTCCGGGTTAACGAGGTTCTACTGTAGATGTTTTCAGAGGGCCTGGTATGCTGATAAGCACACTTTTCCACTCAAAGAATGTAGGCAATGGTAAACCACCTCACTCCTAGTTTTAGTTAGTGAGCCCTCTAGAGGTTCAAACCAGCCTTTCAGCTGATCATGAAAACAATTATAATTTATACTTACTATAACACTTAACAATATTGTTGAAAAATAACTTGTGTGGTTCTTTAACTAAACGTCTGCAGTACTAAAAGTGAGGTTTTGATCTACCATCATCTGAGCTACGTTATTTGAATCGCTGGGTTGCCAATCCAATTTCAGTTTCCGGTTGGATTCACAAATTGGATGGTGGAGCCCCCAATAAAAATAATTTTGTGGTTTGGACTGCATTTTCTCTTCATCCCGTGATTTGGTGTGGATCGCCCTTGGGGTTGTTGGGTGGCAACTACAATAGTGTTCTTCCACTCCAGATTTCGGTGAAGGGAAAACGCTGCCTCACTACAGAATTTTGCAGCTGTCAATTTCTAAACTAGAAATGGTGGACGTCGCCTGCCTCGGAGGACAACTTATTTATTACAAAATTGGTGTTTGGCACCGGTTCTATTCTATTTATTACACCACTACACCAATGGGCCGGCCTGTGCGAGAGACATGACCATGTAATATAAAGGTTATACATTTTAAAAAATCTGGTGTGAAACACTCACACAACTTTCTCTATCCAATGCAAATAATTAACAATAAACCCTAACATTAGTAATAAAACATTAGAAATAAACAAAAAACTAACCTCAATTAACATAACCTTATTATAATCATGAGTAAAAGACGCAAAATGAAAATCAACCTCAGTTTGGCTTAAGAATACGGAAAATCACTCTTTCACGCTAAACTATGCTCTGTAGAGAAAAATGCTTCTAATAAAAGTTGTAATCTTTTAATTTCCTATTAATTTAATTATAAACACTTTTGTCGTAAAAATGCATATTAAAGCCGATATCTTAATAAAGCAATTCTTTTTACTTGAAAACAGTCTCTCCAAGAATTTCAGCACACATAGCACCTACCCTATCTTATATGTAAAGCATAAAAATTTTAGTAAAGGTGGCGATTTTTAAAAAAATCTTAGGACCAGGTTTTGAGAAAATCGCAAAAAAGTGAAAAATTACACGAATAAGCTAATACTTCCGGTTGACCAATGTTTGTTGAACATGTTCGTGTTGGGTCTGGTAGTGGTATGTAACTTAAGTTTTAAGTTTCAAGTTTGTTCGATGTTCCGTTCTTGAGATATTCTGTTCACACACACATACACACAGACCAATCGCTAAAAACATGTTTTTTGGGTTGAGGGGGTCTGAAAACGTGTATAGATCCGGTGAAAACTCAATTTCAAAAAATCGACATGAAACAATACTTTCCTTCCTACAAATTCATACAGGCAAGAGAAAGTAAAAATTAGAAAGTTAAAAAGTAGGCATATATAAATAGGCATATGGAAGTGGCAGGTTGAAAACACCCTAAACATTAAACTCAAATAGGCTACTGAGCTGTCACATTTCCATCTGATTAACCCAAAAGTCGGCTTCCATAAAAATATATTGCAATCATTTTATACTTTGCCATACAAGTTTGTGTGGTAGTATGCTCTTTTTACTTTCTCTTGCCTATATGAATATAAAGGACGGATAGTATTGTTTTCGTGTCGATTTTTCGAAATCGAGTTTTCACCGGATCTACACGTTTTCAGACCCCCTGAACCCAAAAAACATGTTTTTAGCGATTGGTCTGTGTGTGTGTATACAAAATATCTCAAGAACGGAACATCGTACGAACTTGAAACTTAAGTTACATACCACTTTATTGTCCAGACCCGACACAAACATTTTCATCAAAATCGGTCAACCGGAAGTAGTAGTTTATTCGTGTAATTTTTCACTTTTTTGCCTTTTCCTCAAAAACTGGTCCTACGATTTTTTTAAAAATCGCCTAGTTTACTCAATTTCTTATTCTCTACAAGATAGGGTAGGCGCCATGTTTGCTGAGGCTTTTTTTACGAAAAAAAGTGTTTTTTTTAAGATTACGGCTTTAATGATGTATTATAGCGCAAAAATTTATATAATAAAAAATGTAAAAATTTAAAATTCTACAACTTTTATTTCAATCATTTTTTTGTATAACGCTTATAGTTTAGTGGTAATTAGAGATTTTCTGTTTTTTCTCACGAAAACGTGTGAAAAATCGATTTTTTAAAGATTTCGGCTTTAGTATGCATTTTATGACAAAAGTGTATAAATTGAATTTATAGGAAATTAAAAGATCTACAACTTTTATTCAAAGCATTTTTCTCTACAGAGCCTAGTTTAGCGTGAAAGAGTGATTTTCTGTATTTTTAAGCTAAACTGAGGTTGATTTTCGTTTTGCATCTTTCACTCATGATAAAAACTAGGTTATGTTATTAAAGGTAGTTTTTTGTTTATTTCTAATGTTTTATTAATAATGTTAGGATTATTGTGGGATACAGCAGCTGAATGGTAGTACAACTCCCATATCCCTGGTGTTTGATTACGTTAATTAGCTGGATCGAATACAGCTTGTACACATAAAGACGCGATGTGGCTTCGACGCGCACATTAGGCGTATAGCTTAGCTCGTTATTTATAGGTACAATGATAAGGATGTTTAAATACACAAAATATAAGAAGGAAGAAAACTCTATCATGTATTAACTCGGTACTTACAAGTTTTGAGTGCGTAGATTGCTGCTGAATTCGTTTTACACACACTGATGAAATTGACACTTAATACGGCTGCAAGCCTGCTTGAATAGTTACACATAAGAGTTTACACAAATCACTTTAGCACTAAAATCGTTCGAATAGTTTTAACATTGATAGAGTCTAGGAAACGCACGTTAGGAAAATGTAGGATATCGCTACAAGTTCACACATGAATGGTTAAGGTCGTTAATCGAATATACGCCCGTTAAATGAATTTGAATAGCTAATTGCAATAAGCACGTTGCTTCGAATTGCACGTTAATTGGGGCCGAATAAGCATATTTCTAAACGGCGACAACACTTTGAGAAATGCGACTGGCGTTATGCGTTACTGGCGCCTCGTGGCATGGCGTCCCCAAGATAGGAAACGATACACGTACGATCAGAATGAATGCGCAACTTGCAGTGAGAAGGTTTCTGGAAGAAGGAACAATGGCGCGAGCACGAAATTAATAGAATTTTGCTATTGGCGGAGAGCGGCACGTGGCCAGGAATCGCATATGCGCTGAGCTAATTAGTACAGCGATCAATACAGAATCAATATTAAGAATTTAATCGAGCGGGAAAATCTTATTCTAGAATATTCGACGGCGCGGGGTATTTGAACTTATTGTAATACTGAACAATTATTATTAATTATTTGCATTGGCAAGAGAAAGTTGTGTGAGAGTTTCACACCAGATTTTTTATCCTCTAAGACTCACTAATTGAAATTTTAAAATAAAGACAAAATATCACAAACAAATAAAATATTTAGTAGTTCATTTTACGTAAAAATACATATAAGTTTTACAATGTTGGTAGTGAAAAATAAGTGAGCTGGATAATTAATCAGTTTAGATTATCGAGGCATTCAGGAAGTTGTGTACCAGTAGGTATACTATCAATAAAGGTATACATTAAAATAAAAGGTAAAAAAATCTGGAACACAACTTTCTCTCGCCAATGCAAATAATTAACAATATAATGTAACATTAGTAACAAACAAAAAAACTGTCCTCGATAAACAAAACCTAATTTTAATCATGATTGAAAGACGCAAAATGAAAATCGACCTCAGTTTGACTTAAAAAATACGAAAAATCACTCTTTCACTCTAAACTAGGCTCTGTAGAGAAAAATGCTCTAACCAAAAGTTGTAGATCTTTTAATTTCCTATAGATTTTATTATATACACTTTTGTCGTAAAATGCATACTAAGGCCGAAATCTTAAAAAAATCGATTTTTCACACGTTTTCGTGAGAAAAAACAGAAAATCGCTAATTACTGCTAAACTAAACGGTATATAAAAAAATTGTTGAATTAAAAGTTGTAGGATTTTTAATTCTCTATAGATTTTATCATATAAATTTTTGCGCTAAAATGCATATTAAAGCCACAATCTTAAAAAAACAATTTTTTTACGTGAAAACAGCCTCACCAAGAATTTCAGCAAACATGGCGCCTACCCTATCTTGTAGAGCATAAAACATTAAGTAAATAAGGCGATTTTTGAAAAAATGGTAGGACCAGTTTTTGAGAAAATCGCAAAAAGTGAAAAATTACACGAATTAACTATTACTTTCGGTTGACCGATTTTGATAAAAATGTTCATGTTGGGTCCGGTAGCGGTATGTAACTTACGTTTCAAGTTTCAAGTTCGTACGATTTTCCGTTCTTGAGATATTTTGTACACACAGACCAATCGCTAAAAAGATGTTTTTTTGGTTCAGGGGGTCTGAAAATGTGTAGATCCGGTGAAAACTCGATTTCGAAAAATCGACATGAATACAGTACTTTCCTTCCTATATATTCATATAGGCAAGAGACATTAATAAAATAAAAGGTATACAATAAAATAAGGTATACATTCACCAATAAATTAAACACCAAAATTATTGCACAAAACTTTAATAATGATTACGTACAAAACTAGACTGCACACTTATATTATACATTGATTATATCACAATAATATATTTACCTACGTAAATGATAAAGGCACATAATACTGAAAAATATTCAGGTGACCACAAAACTCAACAACCTTTTCATGATCAATTTGTTATAACAAAATATATCACAGTACGTCTGATATAAATTAACAACATTACAAATAATATGAAAACGATAATTTAAAACATAACTTTGTGGAAGGATTAACATCTGAATATTTTCAAAAATTCTACCAAATATTTATACTGTGATCATAATTCTGTAGCCAAAGGACCAAATGCATGCAAAATTTATGTTTCAGATTACACAAATATACTAATTTATACGACGAAATCAAAGTTTCTCAGTAACATACAAATTTTTTATTATAGAAACTTCTATTCGACACAAATTTATGGAAATTAAAAATTCAGATGAATGAAAAAACAAAGCAAGTAATAAACAGGCTATAATTACTTCACTTATTATTCTAAACTAAAAATTAACTTTGGAATACTTGGTAACAACAAATAACCACAAGTTATGCAATAAAAAATAACATCTTAACTCTACTTAGCTTCAAAAACTGGTGCTGTTGCATTTTTGCAACATCTTGTAATTTTTTTTTTTAGCTTTAATTTGTTATCGGGAACTGTACATTGTTGACAACTACCCAATTTGATTGCTGCTTTTGCTGTATTATTTGACGTGAATAAGGCATGAGTTTGAACAGGGACCCCCCAGTAGAGTTTGTTCACGGATGGCTGTCAGCTGGTCACCATACAAAGTCGCTTGCCCAACCGGTGTTACTTAACAAATAATAGCGACTTTCTACCAGCTGACTGACAGGGCTGGCCCGGAGGCCATCTTGTAATATTGAAAATGTTCCTACAAACATGATTACCTAATTTAATGTTATTATCTAATTATTGAAGCAATATTATTGAATACATATTTAAATAATTTTACATTTTCGTAAAATGGAATCTTTCGTAAAAAGGATCAGAAATATTTAGAATCATTAATTTATACGACGAAATCAAAGTTTCTCAGTAACATACAAATTTATTACAGTAACTTCTATTCGACACAAATTTATGGAAATTAAAAATTCAGATGAGGCCAGCCGCATTGGGGCAGTTGGTAACGTGCTCGCCTCTCATCATGCGGTCCTGGGTTCGAATCCCACTCAGGCATGGCATATTTTCATACATTACAAAAAATCGTTTCATCCTTCATCACATAAAGTTCCACCCCAACATTATCGCTAATGACCGTTGCAGTTGATGCAACGTTAAATAAATAAAAAAAAAAAAAAAGATTCAGATGAATGAAAAATCAAAGCTAGTAATAAACAGGCTATAATTATTTCATTTATTATTCTGAACTAAAAATTAACTTTGGAATACTTGGTAACAACAAATAACCACAAGTTATGCAATAAAAAATAACATCTTAACTCTACTTAACTTCAAGGACTGATGCTGTTGCATTTTTGCAACATCTTGAAATATTTTGTTTTTTTTTAGCTTTAATTTTTTATCGGGAACTGTACATTATTGACAACTACCCAATTTGATGGCTGCTTTGCTGTGTTATTTGACTTGAATTAGGCATGAGTTTGAACAGGGACCCCCAGTAGAGTTTGTTCACGGATGGCTGTCAGCTGGTCACCATACAAAGTCGCTTGCCCAATCGGTGTTACTTAACAAATAATAGCGACTTTCTACCAGCTGACTGACTGGGCTGGCCCGGAGGCCATCTTGTAATATTGAAAATATTCCTACAAACATCGATTTACAAACTAATTAAATGTTATTATCTAATTATTGAAGCAATATTATTAAATAGGTCTACATATTTAAATAATTTTGCATTTTTGTAAAATGGGATCTTTTATAAAAAGGATCAGAAATATATAGAATCAGGGTACGAGTATAATTTTCAAGACAATTTATAAATTAAAAAAAAGAAATTTTTCCAAGGGTCTGTATGAGGGATTAAAATAATGGTCATCAAAGTGTTCACAAATACACACAGTATTTTGCGATACACAAAATTAGAGTATTCAAGAAAATTTATAACATTATTTTTATAATTTAACAAATATCAATCAATAATTTAAAAATATTTGCATCCTCTTTATATTTCATCATTTATAAAAAACCTTTTTAAAAGATCTGGTGGTTTTACCTATATATATTTCATTACATTCATTACATTTAATTCTATAAATTCCACATGAATTAAACTGATTATTTTCTTTTTCTTTATCATTTACATTCATATTAATATTATGTTTTTGTAAAATTAATTTTATTTTGGTGTAAAACCACCAGATCTTTTAAAAAACGGTTTACAGAACACTATTAAATAATGAAAAAGGAAATCAAAAATTCTTTATTGTAACTGAACACATGATCAAAATAAACATACTATGTCAAGTATAAAAATTAATCTAGAAATATTAGAAATGAAAAACAGACAAAATGAAATTGAAATTTTGGAAAAATATTATATTTATAAATACAATAACAGGGAAAAATTAATGAACACACAGATTGACTATGACAATCAACTGATTAAGTTGGCAAGACTATTTTAAATATAAGAATCGACTATTCCTTATCTACCATGGTAGGAGTAGGAAGTTTTAAATTTTGACATAAATAGACTTTTAATTTACTGAAGATGTGTACAAGATACACGAAAGCGCTATAAACATTGGTAAGTGTTTTATGTTACCGTATTCTGGTGGTTAGAAAAATATATATTTCAATTTTAAATAATACGGCTGTTTAAAATCCTACATAGGATGTTTGATAAAATAATAAATTAATTATAAATAGCAGTTAGATTAAAAAATATGGTTGGCTAACCTGTATCAGGGTTATTATCACTTAGTACATTTTTGTAATGCTACAAGTCTCTACTGCAAAATACTACAATGGGGTTAGAGTGAACAGTGTAGTCGAATGAATATGAGAGTAAACCAAAGATTGCAGCAGGTGACTTACTAACGAGTATTTTTTTAACCCCTTCTAACCCAGTGTGACATAGAAGTCATGTTGGAGTGAAATAACATACATCAAAATTTAAAATGTTAGAAACAACTTTGGATTAAAGAACGCTGGGTGTGAAGTGTAATCATTTTCTGTACCCTAGCCAGGATTCGAACCTGAGACCTCTGCTTTGCAGTGTAGTACACTGAACATTGCGCCATGGAGGACACCATTAGTTTCTTTTTAAAGTTAATTTTGGTTTTAGATATTCATGTTCATTTACTAAAATAAAGTAATATTTCTTCAAATATATTGTATGTATGTCCAAGAACATTTTTCAAACTGTTAGTAAATAGTGATTTTATCCATTTTACCAATATTTTTTAATTGTAAAATTTTTGAAGTCTTAAATAATATTAAAATCATACTTAGTTTTTTTTGCTACAAATCTAAGAAAGAGAATAAGTATATTTTGTTTAGGAAGCCTGAACTTGATTTGACTTATTTTTATTGTTGGGAACTTTCATACCATCAAGTCCTAATGTGACGTACATGTCACACTTTTTTGTCACGCCATCAAAAGGGTAAAAAGTCTAAAAGTGATTTTATTACACTTAAATATCAGTAAATTGTATGAAACAATGTACACATATTTTTGTGTTTAATTTAAAAATTTGGGATTGAAACGGTTAAGGACGCAACCCTGATTAAAAGAAGATAGAAATAATACATTGGTAAATTTTCTGTCCCCCAATCGGTATGTTGGCAACAGTGTACTCAAGGCCAACTACCTAAGACAGTTAAAATGTTCCAGTCAAGCATTAGTGTGGTGACAACAGTCGTTTCGTTTTATTGTGTTAGCAATGATTTTTTCCAAGGAAGAACGCGTGTTTACTGTAAAGACTTACATAGTGAGTAAATCTTACAAATGTGTGCAAGATAAGTTTCAGTTGAAATTTCCCTGTTCTGCCATTCCGAATTAATTGTCAATATTGCGTTTGATAAATAAATTCTGTAGAACTAGGAGTGTACTCGATGAGAAACCACCTCACCAGCCGCGGTTAACTTTGTTGGCTGGCGAGGTGGTTTCTCATCGAGTACACTCCTAGTTCTACGGAATTTATTTATCAAACGCAATATTGACAATTTATTCGGAACGGCAGAACAGGGAAATTGCAACTGAAACTTATCTTGCACACATATGTAAGATTTACTCGCTATGAAAGCCTCTACAATAAACACCCGGTTCTTCCTTGGAAAAAACCATTGCCGACACAATATAACGAAACGACTGCTGTCACCACACTAATGCTTGACTGAAACATTTTATCTGTCTTAGGTAGTTGGCCTTGAGTACACTGTTGCTAACATACCAATTGGGGGACCGAAAATTTACCTATGTATTACTTTTATCTTCTTATAATCTGGGTTGCGTCCTTAATAAAACACCCATTAGTTTTCACATGTACAAGATCTAAAGTATCATCCGTAGTTTATGACATGCCTCATTAAATCAAACGCAGTGTGAAAATTTTTCTTTCCTTTGTTGGTATTTCTATATCGATTTCGAAATACCAACTGTACTTGTACCAAGTTGTACAAGGAACAGAAAAACCAATTTTAAAGGGAGTGGTTCACAGAAAAACAAAAAAAAATAAATTATTTATTTACATTATCGATAATAAATTCCCTCTTTAAAATGGTGGTACTTTATAAAAATTTGATGGGTATAACTTTTATTATTGTACTTTTTCTGTAGGAAGGCCACCTATGCCTTCTCACAACTAATATTTATACAAGTAGCAATTTCTTAGTTATTCTATCTTCAAAGTGGAATTGCCAACAATCTCATTTTCTCACATAAAATTGCACTTTTCTCATATACTAATAAAGATACCAGTGTGAAATTTTACAGTAAGATGTAACTTTTAACATTTATCCAAATGTAAAAATATTGTACAAGATGAAAAAGATTGTTTTTTTTAAACGGTGAAAAACAAACATTTAAAAAAATCATAACTATTACAACTACGCATAAAACATAAAATGGCAATATAGTAAAATGTAGAACAAATTTTATTGTTTAATTAAAGTAAAAATATGTTTAGTGGTTCTGGAGAAAAGTGAATTTTCACTTTTGGAGAAAACGTGATTTATTATAGAACGAACGCTAACTATACTATTTTTCAGGGATGATGAGCTCTGAACGTTTGCATTGCCCCCCACCCACTTTATAACTAACCAATGACTTACCAGCAACGTAGCCAACACTTGCTCTTGTAGCTCTGTTGAATATTTTGTCGGCTTGTCAGAATCGTTTTGTGCGCAGAATCGTTTTCAGCGTTAAAAATAAACAAAAAATTAATTTTTTAAAATTTTTTAAACCCTGCCCTTCTGTTAAGGGAGGGGGAGGGGGTAATTTATCTCCTCAACCGTTTGTCGGAACTGGTAGCGTACAAAAAGTTTTTTGTTCCCCTACCAATGTACTTTAAGAATACGTAATCAAAAAGTCCACCTTTAAACCCGTTCGTTGCAAAAATCCAAAATAACAAATTTTGGGTTTTTTTGCGTATCCGGGTTTCAAGTTACATATTTTTTATGCCTCAAAAGTAGCTTTGAGTCCAAATTTTTGCTCTATAACGTGTTCGGCATAATACCGAAACACAAGGCATTTTTTTTAATTTTTCTTCCGGGCGCCAAAGGGGGTGCTACGCCCCTTGAAAATTTTAATTAAATATGCTAAACATTAAATATGCTAATTTTTTAAATTAAATATGCTGAACATTAACCTCGAATTAATAAACTTCTAACTTGAAAACTAGATATTCATATCCACCTAAGGTTTGACCGGACTTTACCCTATCCACTTCACCCTTTTTTTTAAATTCTTATACAGCAAGATGCGTGCGTTTCTTTAAAATTAAAAACTAATTAATCTAAATCACTTGATCAACTGATAAATTCTGATCCACCTAACCCCCTTGGCGGCCGAACTTCACCCTATGACAAAGTGCGGGCGCGCAGCGCCCGTACTTTTATGGTTCTGATCCGCTTATGTATTCTGATCCACCTACCCCTCTGAGGTCGAGACATGGAAGCGGCGCGAAGCGCCGCTGGAGTGGCGAGGGGGGTGCAGGGGGCGAAGCCCCCTGCCTCGCCAGAGGCGAGTTATAACCTATAAACATACAACCAGCTGATTATTATTATTATAAAGTATTGCATGTTAACGCGCTCACTAATCGATGTGTTCAATACGAGAGTGAACTAATGCGGCTCTTATACGCATGCATGCGTAATGTTTGTCAGGTACTAATCGCTACAACGCTGGCAAACATTTTGATTGGTGTAAACGTGTGGAACAGCAGAGCTCATTAACCGTGAAAAGCCTATTAGGCGTACCTATGTATTAAATACATAAAAAAGAAATCCAATCATTAAGAAAGGAGCCACTTATTATTATTATTAACAAACACAAAAATTAATCAATTTATAATGAATAATGCAATTAAAAATAATTTATTTTTATCTTATTTAATGTCAGTAAATCTTCTGAACATTTTTATCAACAAAATCAAATCATTTGAAAAATGAATATAACAAGTGGTTTTCTTAAGCACTGATGCTTACAAAAATTTAAAAAAAAATAAACTCAAAAATTGTTAATAAATAAAAAGTATACTTGTACAGCTGTACAATTTATAATAAATAAAAATATAATCTAGGCGTACACGTATCACCTAATTACTGGTAATGCGGTATAAGTTGACGATTGCACGTATCGTGTGGAGGGCATTATACTATCTATTCTACTTACATCGACCAACCCGAAAGCATAAGACATTTATCAACCACCAGAAACACTTAAGTAATAAAATTCAGTTCATGACCCATCATACTAAATAAGTAAGGAGTAATGTAATTATTTAAAGAAAGTGAACTGTTTAAAATTCAATTGCAATTTAACACAGCTTTACTGAAAATAACGAAATATGAAAACCCTAAAAATACAATAACATTTTGAAATTACTGTAAAACTTGTGTTACTCACAATAATAAGCTCGCATCGATGGAACTCATGGACTAACTAGTCTATCACTACAAATGTCAGAGTGCAGTAATTCAATTTACTGCTGATGACCAAAAAGGATACTAAATATAGCTTAGGCCTAGTATTACGGCTTGTTTAGAATGAATTTTATTATTTAGGATATATATTAAGACTTAATAAATAATACAATGGGATGTTTATAAAACGACATAGTTGTAAACATAATAAATCAATGTACGAGTAAAACTGCAACATGATGTCACGGTTAGAGCTGTCGTTATGATGTATTTAGAAAAGCACATGTAGTAGCACTTTCACCTCCCGCATAGTCCAGTCTTACTCTCACCGACGATTGTCAACTTATATTGCATTACCAGTACATGATATGGTAGACCACATTAATAAAAATAAAACTATAAAAATACAGGTAACTTTTCTTACTGATTCAATATTGATACAATTTCATTAACATAATATAATTATCAGGAACTGTTTAGGATAATCTTCCAAAATACCCGAATCCAATCACATTACTTTAATATAAACATATAACATGAATGAAACATCGGGCGCATTCTGGAGATCAAACAGAAGAGAATTGCCCATAGATCGTAATGTCATAGACTGCGAAGCATAATACGGGTATATTGGACCTTCCCAAGTGTACGGCACAAAATTCCTATCAAATATTTTTAATGATCCAACCACTAATGAATCTCCACAATCGTATTGTAAACTCTGAAAAACAAAACAATTTAGTTATAGTATGAAATATATTGTGATAATATGGAAGAGGAATATGTGTTTGAAAGGCTTCAAGGGGAACCGAAAGATTCATAAATGTTAAATAGTAAATAATAGAGTGACAAAGTAACAATAGGGTTAGTTATAAAAGGATATTTAAAAATCTGGTGTGAAACACTCACACAACTTTCTCTTGCCAATGCAAATAATTAACAATAAACCTAACATTAGTATTAAAACATTAGAAATGAACAAAAAACTAACCTCAAAAAACATTAGTGAAATACGCAAAATTAAAATCGACCTCAGTTTAGCTTAAAAATACGGAAAATCGCTCATTCACGCTAAACTAGGCACTGTACAAAAAAATTCTTAAAACAAAAATTTTAGATCTCTTAATTTCCTATAAATTTTATTATATACACTTTTGTCGTAAAATGCATTCTAAGGCCGAAATCTTAAAAAAATAGATTTTTCACACGTTTTCGTGAGAAAAAAACAGAAAATTGCTAATTACCGCTAAACTAAGCGTTATACAAAAAAATGTTTGAAATAAAAGTTGTAGAATTTTACATTCTCTACAACTTTTATTATATAACGTTTTGCGCTAAAATGCATATTAAAGCCGCAATCTTAAAAAGAAAATGTTTTTACGTAAAAACAGCCTCACGCAGAATTTCAGCAAACATGGCGCCTACCCTATCTTGTAGAGAATAAAAAATTGAGTAAACCAGGCAATTTTTAAAAAAATCGTAGGACCAGTTTTTGAGAAAATCGCAAAAAAGTGAAAAATTACACGAATAAACTACTACTTCCAATTGACCGATTTTGATGAAAATGTTCGTGTCGGGTCCGGTAGTGGTATGCAACTTAAGTTTCAAGTTCGTATGATGTTCCGTTCTTGAGATATTCTGTTCACACACAGACACACAGACACACACACACACACACACACACAGACCAACCGCTAAAAACATGTTTTTTGGGTTCAGGGGGTCTGAAAACGTATAGATCCGGTGAAAACTCGATTTCTAAAAATCGACATGAAAACAGTACTTTCCTTCCTATATATTCATATAGGCAAGAGAAAGTAAAAAGGGCCGTGTATAATAAGGTAGGGTCTTTGTTGTACAACTATTTGTGTAACACCTTTTATTCTATTGTGATTTGTTTACACTAGTTATGATTTTTCCAGAACCAATAAAAAAGATTTTTGTATCGAATCTCTTTGTTTTTCTAGAAATATCTCTTTGATCTACCGATATAAAGAGAGCCCCGAGTGCGGTCAGTGAGTCAGTATTCGTTTGATCTGTGACGAGTGTTTATTGCGTGTGCTATCGGTGCATTAGAAAGTTCCCAGCATTGTATTGGTCAACTATTGTTATTCAGTTTTATTGTGTATGTGCATTCTGTTAAGTAGTTTGTAAGTAGTACTAAGTAAATTATTTAAGTTATTTATTGTATTACTTCATTGTAATTAGTTTAATATTTCTTTTGTAAATCTTTTAGTTGTAATAAATACTCGTAATTTTAAACTTTAGTGCATTAATTATTTATTCAAAAATAAATCTTTATAATGCATCCTGCAGTTTGAAATATTTCTATTTCATATAATGACTTAATATAATAATTTCACTAACCTTCTTTTTAAACTGCGTCACCTTTATTTTATTCCTACTTACACGTGTTTCGGTGGATCCACCATCATCAGAGTAAATGAAAAATTGAAACTAAAAATTTTTTTATTTATTTAAAATTTACAGAAGATGATACATCTTCAGTCACTTGTATAAAACTTTATACAAGTGACTGAAGATGTATCATCTTCTGTAAATTTTAAATAAATAAAAAAATTTTTAGTTTCAATTTTTCATTTACTCTGATGATGGTGGATCCACCGAAACACGCGTAAGTAGGAATAAAATAAAGGTGACGCAGTTTAAAAAGAAGGTTAGTGAAATTATTATATTAATTCATTATATGAAATAGATTAATTATTTAATTACCTAGATCCCGAAACGGACCTTAGCGATAAGTGTCACAATATTTTGCCCATAACAGCCACGTGGAGTGTGTTCCAGGGCTACACAAAATAGTTCTCTTTCTTTATCATATGATCACCCAATCATATGACTGAAGCATTTAACAACAAAACAGGTAGAGGTGTAAAAGACGCTAGTCACTGTTATCTTCTCTTGGAGTAATCAATTTCATTTCATTATACAGCTAAACCCTGTGGTGAATAAAGTAAATACATCATTTGCAGGGTGGAAAGTAGATGCTTTTCCTCTCTGTGAGGAAGGCATTGTAAACCTCCTCACTTCTTGCTTAGTACAGCCTTAGGGTAAGAGCACAGTGAACGATGGTCACAGGTGGCTGGTACTGATTCACAATGGCAAAAGCGCATAGTGGGAGCATGTAATTACACGCTTAACCTTCATTCAATTGTCGGTATTCAACATGAGTTCCAGTAGCAGCAGTGATGATGAATTATTTCTAGTGGAAAACATTTCCACAAAATTATTATCATTTAAAGACTATACCGTTAGTGACATTAATAAGAACAGAAAATTGTTCGGCACAATCATCTTCTCCTCCAATTAAAAAAAGATTTAGGCAGAGTTTTTTAAATGCATGAGAATGACTCTGAAAACTTTTAATTTTATATTGTCTAAAGTAGAACTTGTTTTCAAAAACAATGGTGCAACTCGCACGAGCAACCAATATTACATATTGTGAAAGATTTGTGATTACTTTGAACATTTTAAACGTATTTAGAACTTTTTGACTACCGATATTCAATATTATAAAACATTTTTGACCAGTAATAATCTTTTAAAGTTAGTTTTATAAACCTATGTTAAAAATTAATTAACAAGTTGTTATTCTTTATGAATACATACGAGGGGGTACCCAAAAGAAACCGGAATTATTTTTTAAAACTATTTATTTTAAATTTTTTTACAAAAGAACCTTATCCCCTTCAAAATACTCTCCATTACAACTAATACATTTGTCCCACCGGTGCTTCCACTGTTCAAAACATTTTTTGTACTCCTCTTCAGTGATGGCTGCCAGCTCATCCGTCGTTTTTTTCTTGACATCATCAAAGTTGTTAAATCGGAGACCTTTCATGCCCCTTTTCATGCGTGGGAACAAGAAAAAATCACACGGAGCCAGATCGGGTGAGTACGGTGCGTGTGGTAGCAAAACCATGCCGTTTTTCGCCAAAAACTGGGTAACCGAGATTGCCGTGTGTGCAGGCGCGTTGTCATGGTGGAAAAACCAGTCCCCTATCTGCCACAAATTAGGTCTTTTACGACGAATGCTGTTTCGTAGTCTTCTTAACACTTCAAGATAAAAAGCTTGATTTACCGTCTGGCCTGGTGGAACGAACTCTGAATGGACAAATCCCCTCACATCAAAAAAACAAATCAGCATTGTTTTGATGTTCGATCTGACTTGACAACTTTTTTTTGGTCGGGGTGATAATGAAGTCTTCCATTGACTGGATTGTTGTTTGGTTTCTGGGTCGTACCCATAGCACCAAGACTCGTCACCCGTAATGATCTTTGACATGAAATCTGGATCAGTTTCAAGCTGTTGTTTCAAATCACTACACGTTTCAATTCGACGTTCCTTTTGAGTGTCTGTCAGAACCCGAGGCACAAACTTGGCAGCGACTCTTTTCATTGTCAAGTCTTCTGTTAAAATGCGTTGGACTGAGCTCCAAGATAACCCACTAACCTGTGATATTTGGTCAATGGTCTGTCGTCGGTCTGTTCGTACAATTTCTTTCACTTTCACAACATTTTCGTCTGTTCGGGAAGTCGACGGTCGTCCAGAACGAGGTTTGTTCTCAATCGACATGTCGCCATTTTTAAAGCGCAAAAACCACTCGTACACTTGGGTTTTTCCAATAGCGTCGTCTTTGTAAGCTGTGTTCAACATTACAACTGTTTCCGCGGCGTTTTTACCGAGCAAGAAGCAAAATTTCACAGCCGCACGTTGTTCATTAAAACTTGCCATCATGAAAAACGACACGAGCACAAAACAGCACTAGCGAGAACAATCACTGCACGAGAACAGAACAAGCTAGATCAACGAACAAAATGGCATTGAACTGGCAATGAGTAGCGCTACAAGCAGCCTAGTGGCGGGAATTTGTACTGCACAAGCTCCGCCCACAGCAGAGCTATTCCGGATACTTTTGGGTACCCCCTCGTATTATACGACGCCAAGTACACATAGCAACCTGCTAGCAAGCAGCAGGCAGGTTTATGCAAAACAAACCAGTGAGCTGATATGCGCAGATGACCAGCGCGCAGCTTTCTCCACCAGCGTTTACTGTGAGACGTCCGATTAAAATGTAATGGCCTATTCTTACTACCAGGCTCCCTCCCACTTGTAAGCGACCACCTTGTGCTTACCCTTAGACGTTCAAACCAGTCTTTTGGCTGGTCACTTAAACAACAACAAGGATATATTATCACACAGAAAGTATGGGCACGGCAATACGATCGAGCAATTATGTCTTAACATAAATATTCTCAATTTAACAGTTATTACCTGCTACCAACTATTCATTTATTGATATTCAAGTACTTAATGGAAGCTATAAGTCAGTCCTAGTAATCTTTGGCTTTTGTTATTCATTGTCTGGATTTACCCACCGGGTTGGTCGAGTTTAGTCATTGCCGCAAGCCAGCTGTTTAACAGCAAATTTTTGGAGACAAACCGTTCCTGGTTCAAATCCTAGTAAAGGTAGTTACTTTTATATGGATTTGAACACTAGACAGTGGTTGTGGGTGTACTTTGATGGTTGGGGTTCAATTAACCATACTCTCTAAATCTGTAGAAGACTACACTTCATTTACACGTCATACACATTATCCTCATCTGATTGGGTCATCGGGTTGCTTATTGTTCTCAATTGAACAGATTGCAACATACACACATTAGGGATAAAAAATTTGTCTGGATTTCTGTAGAATAGAATAGAATAGCATAGAATAGAAAGTGCCATTACATCCTTCTGGATTCTATTTTGTTCTTTTTTTGTTTATATATCAATTTTTCCTATTTCTTTTGTGAGTTTACTCATATTATAGAAAATGAACCACCTCTTTAGGCAGTCAGTGAATGTTTGTACAATGTGAAGTCAACGTGATAAGGTGTTACTTTTTAAAACAACACTTAATTCGTGATATTTTATGAATGAGCAGTTCTTCCTATTACAGAAGTTAAGAGTACAATTATTGGTTTTCTAGGTAAGAATTATTTTTAGGTTAACATGTTGAGGTTGATGAATGCTGTACAGCATCAAATACTTTACTGCGTTTCTATATCTTTTATTTAATCGCTGGCACACTGGCAGGGTTAGTAAATGTTGATTAGGCATTCAAATCGATCCTACAAGCGCTACAGTAAAGGTCATCTTCCGTTACCTACTGCCAGGAATTTTTGAACAAATTTAAAAGTGTAGTCAATTCGGACTTGTTAGTTAATATTAATTAATGTATCATTTATTCTAAATTTCTAAATTTATGCAAGAAAATTGTTGAAACAAATTTCTCCATTTCTATAGTCCATTTTCTGTTAGTTGAGTCCTGATGTAAACAAACTGCTTATGTGTTAGTCCCTGTAAATACACACTACACAAACACGCAAGACCTTGGGTGAACTCTCTGCAAGCTAACCGATGATCTAAGAAAAACACCTACTCATTACATTTTGTCATTTTTAAAAGCTAATTATTTTAATTTCACATGACATTATCTGTTATTTATAGATTGGTGTAATGTAATAACAAAATAAATTTTGTAGTAAGTAGCCTGAATGAGTCAAGTCACATTTTGGAATAGGTAATGTGATGTCTTCATGATTTAGTGTGCGTTTTGATGTAAAATTCTACTTATTCGCATCAATTTTCATATTTTTTCTTAGTTTTTGGGTGTTAGCACGTGGTTGTGTACGTGATTGTGTGACAACAGTTGTATTGACGATGGAACCTTCTTCTTCTGGAAGTAATATTAAACAAAAATTCGGAAACCTTTACGAAGCAAAGAAAAGACAATTGCAATTAACATTTTCAGTAAGTTTGCTAATAAATATCCTAACCCAGAAATTAAAGCGATAGAACCCTTACTGCTGAATTTACCGGTGTATTTTGTTCAAATGTTCACAGAGTATAAAAAGAATTTTAACAGATGATGTTTTATAAGCCTCAGTTAAAAAAAGAAAACGTAAAACGCCTGCTTTAGACAAATCTGATGATGCCAACAAAACTGGTCTAAGACTTATTATTCATGAATTTTCCTTAAGAAATGAGTTACCTACTTTAAATAAGATTTTGTCGGTTGTCACTAATGATCCTGATTTACCCAATAGTCGGTCCACTCTTCATAAACAAATTCTATCTATGGGGTTTAAATTCCATAGTTGACTCAATAGTTCTTCATGTAAAAGTATACAACTGCATGAAAGGTACGAGCGAACGTAGTGTGAGCAAAATTTTTTGAACACTATTCTGTTTATTCCACTTGCCCAGTGGCTTGTTTACGCTAGGACTCAACTAAGAAAAAACGTACTATAGTGACTTCTTTTTTCCAAGAAAAGGTAATAATAATACCTCATCGTAAGATCAAATACCTCATCTTTGCATTGATCACGCAACAAACGAAAACACATGCTGATACTTGTGACAAGAGAAACTTATTTTCTGTTGGATTTTGAAATTTTATAACACACGATGAATGACACACTACTACTAGATGAGGTCAGGTATGAAACATTTCTCTCACGCTTCATCCCACCAACAGATGAAGCTGGTAGCTGTGCACCACATCACTAAATGACTCATGCAAACATCAAATTCAGCAAAGACAAACATTACTTTAAAAACTAATGTCAACTCTAATTTATAACTTACCTGAATTGACACGTACACTCGATTTTCAACTCTGTTCAGAGTTATTATAAAATTAATATTCTCTACTTGTTGAAACAACTGAATTTGTGAACTGTTCCGCACTTCGGACAACGACAAACTGAACGAAGTTGAGGCTGATGTATGGATTTCATCGGCATGGATCTAAAACAGTTTACAAAAACTATTTAACTTTTCTTGTTTAACCCCTAAACAATTGACTTTTTAAAATCAATGTTGTTTTACTTAATTTTGTTACTACTGAATAATTTTTTTTTATTATTTATTTTTCACCGGATGGCGAGATTAGTGGTGAGGTAAAACCTTTAATTGTTGATGGCCCTGAAAAGGGCCATTTAAGCGGTGCTAGTCTTGATGGGAAGCATCGGTCGTAGTTGTCGTGGCGGTCAAGGAGCTGGGCGACACGGCGTGTCGTCATCCAGGGGAGACATCATCTTCTTCCCTTGCAGTAGTGCGTCCATAGCTGCTTCGTCGGATCCTGTGGGCATAAGGCTTGATCGAGGAACCGCTGTGGCCATCGCTCATGTCAGCGGGCGATGACGGTCTGATCGATGGCTTACGGTGACAGGTCGGCAACCGGAAGCATCATTTTCTCTCTTGCGGGTTCGTCGATTAGTCTTCGCTGGAGTCCGGCAGCCATGTGCGGTGGTGGACATCTTGTCGATGCTATAGACTGGTGGAAATGAATCTATCTGGATTGGAATTGAATCTCTCAGCTTAGTGGAGCACTCTTTTTATAGTCACCGAGAGCGCTGTGGTAGGAGGCGGTTACTGGCTCGGCCTTGATGACAACGTCCTCTGTCGGTGCGCAGCCAAAAGGTTTGGCGGTGCACCGCTAAAGGGTTTGTTGGTACGTTGCCAAAGGGCCTACCGCGCCGACAAAGGCCGGGAGAAATATTGAAGGCCGGCAACACAGTAAATGATTAATTAGAAGGGGTGGCAGTGACATATTATTTAGTTTTTTTTTTTTATCATGACAGTTTTATACGTATACAGTCAATTCCGGATAATAGGGAGACATCGGGACCGAAGCGTTTTGGCCCAATTGAAAAATGGCTGGTCCTAATAAACAAATTTGTTAACTGCAGCGTTTACAATACTGTATTTTATTAAACAAATCACACACTATAGAATACATTTAAATACATTTTACATGCATCTATCCATATACACACGAACAAAAATAAAATCGTATCAGAATAATGAAATTTTTTAGCAAAATGTTTTGACTTGGTTCTAAGCATTGGAAAATTGACACTAACACCTTTTCAAACTTACAATAGTGAACCATTCATTCATTTCTTCTCAACAATTTTTCTTTTCTAAGATGTTCCATGATCTTTGAATGCCCACTCTTGGCGATTTTATCTTGTTGAACCACGATACAAGCTATCGTACTTTTCAGTACACCAGTTAGTTCCGACAGTTTACGTTGGCTTAAGTTAGGTGGATAAGTTTTTATTTTATTGAGATGCTTTATTTGTTTACACAGTCATATCGTTACGCCCCATTTTAACTCATGAAGACATTGATAGTAGGTACTATACTGTAAGCCTACGCATAAAAATGTCAACAAAATGTGTGAAACAAATGGGAATTAAAAATAAATTAAAAAGTATGCCTGCATATAACAAAACAACCACAGGAAAAAAGTGTATTACAGTACAGTCATGAAATCACAAAAACCAAAAACTCATGGAATTACAAACGTTCTATGTAAACGATACGTATAACAAGTGAAAACTAACCAGAAATTGCAAGGAGGCTACACAGCTTGTAAGATCGGGAATAACTACTGGATACGGCTCACTGAAATTCATACAACAATTAGGTACATAATGTACTGTAAATAACATCTCTTGTTATGACTTATGAGTGATTACTGCTGTTTATCTGTCAAAATGTTTACTAACGGGTGTTTTATTAAGGACACAACCCTGATTACAAGAAGATAGGAGTCATACATCGGTAAATTTTCTGTCCCCCAATTGGTACGCTGGCAACAGTGTACTCAAGGCCAACTACCTAAGGCAGTTAAAATGTTTCAGTCAAGCAATAGTGTGGTGACAGCAGTCGTTTCGTTATATTGTGTCAGCAATGGTTTTTTCCAAGGAAGAACCGGGTGTTTTATTAAGAACACAATCCTATGTTAAAAGCCACAATCTACGGCATATTTTTATTTTCCACACTTTACAAATTAATATTTTACCAATGAATAGCAAATTGTAATGAAACCATTGTATTACTTCTATCTTCTTATAATCGGGGTGACGTCCTTAATAAAACACCCGGTTCTTCCTTGGAAAAAACCATTGCTGACACACAATATAACGAAATGACTGCTGTCACCACACAAATGCTTGACTGGAACATTTTAACTGTCTTAAGTAGTTGGCCTTGAGTACACTGTTGCCAACTTACCGATTGGGGGACAGAAAATTTACTGATGTAGGCTATTACTTCTATCTTCTTATAAGCAGGGTTGCGTCCTTAATACAACACCCGGTTCTTCCTTGGAAAAAAACAACTATAATATATAAAACAACTAAAATATTTTGAAAAAACAACTTAATTTCATTTTAACTTTAAAAGTGGACAAAAAATGTCTATTTAGACTGGGTGACGAATACCTCCTTAGTATAATCCTGTACATGCTAATGACATGGTTATGATGCACAAGTGTGAGGATCATCTACAAAAAGCACTCTTCACACAAACCAAAAGTAAAAATAAAACTACAAAAGTCAAGGCATTCTTTGGAAAGACCCCAGTAAAATACAAAATAGTCCTTATTGGACACATACTAAAGCAAGTGAGCTGCAACAAGTACAGTATTCAGATGAACTAATGTCCCCTAGCCATGGGAGTGAGACAATGCATAACGCTCTCACTCGCACAAGCCATACACGCCGTTCCAATAACATTGTATAATTTCACTCATTGTTGTGAGCAAGCGTTCATGCATGTAGAAAACTAACAAGCAAGATAACGACTGAAGTATGTTTACAGATTTGGATTATAACAGTAAAGACCTTTGAGCGCATTCGTAGTTAGGCCACAACATTCGCTCGGCTATGGGACATTAGTTTGTCTGATACCTACACCTTGGAACTGATGTCTCATATGAAAGTTTTTTGTTTTTTTTTTTTAATGTCCGACTGTTTTGCAAATTGCTGCTAATGCAGACGGTGAAAGATGAAATGAATTTTTTGTAAAAAAAATGATGAAAAAATGCCATGCCCGAGTGGGATTCGAACCCAAGACCGCGTGATAAGAGGCGAGCACGTTACCAACATCGCCAACGCGGCCGGCATGAAAATGACTGATGTGAAAAATAAACTATCTAAATTTAATAAGATGTATGGGACGATTCATAGGACAAAACCCAAAACAAGGTTAAGGTTTTATAAGACAGTGGCAGTGAAGCATGGTTGAGGAAAAAGGAGGAAATGAACATCCAAACTACCAAAATGAAATTCTTAAGGTCTGTCAAGTGTTGCAGAATACTAGACAGGATCAGAAATGAACATAAAAGGCTACAATTGAGAATTTTTCCACTCAACGAAAAAATAAAATTGTTTTGAGCCCAATGGCTTTCCATTGGGAAAGCCGCTTGCCTAGTGTAGTGACAAGGTACAGAACAGTGGGAAGTAGAGATATTGGCAGGCCGAAGAAAAGATGGGTGCCGGAACAGATAGAAATAAATGCCTAATCCATGAAGAAAAGAAGATTAGTATAGGCTTTCCCTTTTTACTGCAACCATGAGTACTGTACCTTCCTATACATTCTTTTCATAAATTTAAAGGAAGGTGAATGTCCTTCTGATCAAGTTGCCACCCTACTTCTAGTGATACTCCATTATTCATACCTTCTGCGTAGCTGGCTAATTTGTCTCGTTTTTGTCATATTTTCAACTATATTAAACTTAATAGTTTATTCTTCTTCACCAATCAAGAAATAGGTATTATACAGTTCCAAGCTCCGTGTAGTTGCGGGGTGAAGGGTACGGGTGAGGTATAATGAATGAGTGACGCATGCTGGGAGAATGATTGTTGTATTACTCTGATACAAAACATTCGTTTTCAAACTTTCCGTATTTAACATTTTGTTTGTATTTATTACATTTATTTATTTACAAATTTTGATATAAATCGGTAAGTTAAATATTATGAATCCGACCACTTTAATAACCTGGTAGGTATTTGTTAAATTAATGAGCCGGATGATAAGAATATTTTTTAGTCTAGTTAGTACACGCTACCACTACAAATGCATCAGCTGTGAAACACTACTAACACTCATTCATTCTCCCACTACTATAACAACACACTGCATTCCTTCCAACTACATGGAGCTGGGACTCAAGCAGTACCCGTACCTGTTCCGGGATCCACTAATTTATTTATTAAAAATGTGACAAAACTTTTCATAAAGATTACTCCAAGAATAATTTTAAAGAGAATAAAATTAGTCTTAATGTTGATAAATAAGATAATTTTATTTAGAATTGTCTTAACACGTTCAATGTGGCCAGATAGCGCAAGGTCATTTGCCATGATGGAGCAATTTGTTTCTTTACTGCATCTTAAAGAGCAAGTAATTTTTGTTAAAATACCATTAAAACGGTATTTGTGCTTCAAATACATAATTTTTGAGAACAAACTAAAGATAAAAAGTTGTGTACTGAAAAATTACATTTTTAAGACTTATGCACTTTTACCCGGTTACCACTGATTTCAATGATAAACTGGCTCAACCCATTATATTCGTATACAAAAATTTAATTATTTACATAATTTATTTTTGCCAAACTTAATATTTACTAAATAAATTTTACATAATTACACAACTGTTATTGTCATAAAATAAGTTTTTATAATATTATTACTATGACTAGAAAACAGAAAAATCGTGTAAATGCTTAAGTTTTCTTATTACATGATTATAAGAATGTTGGATGGCAAAAAGAATTTTGCCTTTTCTTTGATTTTGGTTCATGCATTATTATTGGTACAAAATAATGGTTATGATGCATAATGGGTGAAAGAACTCGGCAGCCAGAGGCCAAGCCTTGCTTCTGCTGGTTGCCTATCATACACAATTCATTGAAGTGTTACACTAAATTATTACGTATTCTGTTAAATTGAAAAAAGTGTGCATCATTAAATTAAATGAATAAATAAAATAAAATATATTTAGCCTAATAATCAATAATACAGGGTGGCGCAAAAGTCACTTCACAGTTGGTTAAAAGAAAAAATTAAAATTACAAGAAGATGTAGTACAACAGATTTAGCCCGTGATGTTGGTATTACAAAATGCTGATAATTACGCCGCGTCAAGTTGGCAATATGCCTCGTCAAGGACAAACACAACAATAGATCCAGTGAGTTCTTGAAAGCGTGATCTGTGAGACCTTTTTGGTATCTGTTAGATGTTTTTATAGTTGTCACGATGTTAATGAAAGAAGAAAGAATTTTTGCTTTAAAAACGTTTTATAAAAGTGGTGCTACTGCAGTTGTTAATGAATGGGCTGGACACTTTAGATCAAACCCACCGTCTAGACGAACTGTGTACGACATACGAGATAGATTTGAACAACATGGATCTGTTATGGATGCACCAAGATTAGGCCGCCCAACAACGGTCTCAACTGAGGAAAATGAATTGCGGGTATGTTTAGTTATTACCAAAAGTCCACGAAAATCTACCAGCAATTACCATCTGAGCTGGATTTATCACGAAGGTCTGTGCAAAGAATGTTACACAAACACAATTACAAAGTTTACATTCCACGTTTGCTACATGGGTTACTTGAAGATGATCCAGATCGACGTCTTCAATTTTGTGAATTGATGCTTAACCAACAGAAACTCGATCCTAACTTGTTCAATAAAATTGTGTGGTCTGATGAGGCTAATTTTAAGTTAAGCGGACAAGTTAACAGACATAACTGTACTTACTGGTATACTGACAATCAAAATGTTTAGTTAGAAAATCAACTAAATCAACCTGGTGTGAGTGTCTGGGGGCAATATCATCATTTGGCATACTTGGACCATATTTTTTTGAAGGAACTGTGACAGGAGAAAAATACTTGGATATGCTTCAGAATTACGTGGTACCAGGACTCATGTGTGCTGAAAACTTTCAAGAACTGTACTTTCAACACGATGGTGCTCCACCACATTATGCCACTGAAGTCCGCGATTATTTAAAGAAACTTTCCGAAGACAAATTATTGGATGAAGGGCAGATATTGACATGCCTCCACGTTCACCAGATATCACGCCCATGGATTTTTTCGTATGGGGTGTCGTCAAGGACTCTGTTTATTCTAGAAAGCCTCAGACCATCGACGAAATGAAATACTACATACACGAGGCATTTGAAGATTTGGACAGTAATACCAGACTATGCCATACAGTGTGTAACAGTGTTCGAGAGAGACTTGAAAGATGTATTACTGAAGACGGAAAACAATTTGAACATAAAAAATAAAATTGTAAGTTGTAAATTGTAAGTATTTGTAATAAAACATAAATTCAGTCTTTGTTTACTGTAGTGTGCAGTGACATTTCCGCCACCCTGTATATAAAACTATTATAAAGAGTTATCATAAAAGAATGGTGCGGTTTCAAACATGGTTTAAAGAAAAACCGAATTACTTACAGTTAATTTTGTTTATTCATCTAATTTGTCGTCTCAAACAGTTTTTTACATAATTAATAGATTTCAATTTGTGCGCCCTTAGTCACTCGACAAATGTCCAAACAATACTCAACGTCTCTCCAAACATTCGTGAACATTTCTTCAGTAATGGTTTTCGTTGCTTCATTAATCCTGTTTTTTAAGTGGTTCAGGTCGTGAACTTTTTGTGAATAAACAACGCTTTTGATCCACTTAAACCACTTAAAAAACAGGATTAATGAAGCAATGACAACCATAACTGAAGAAATGTAAACGAATGTTTGCAGAGAAGTTGAGTATCGTTTGGACATTTGTCGAGCGACTAAGGGCGCACATATTGAAATTTATTAATTATGTAAAAAAACTGTTTGAGACGTCAAATTAGATGAATAAATAACATTAACTGTAAGTAATTCTGTTTTTCTTTAAACCATGTTCGAAACCGCACATTCTTTTATGATAACCCTGTATATACCAGGGTCATTCGTAAAATAAGGTTCCCATGATTTTTAAAAATAGGCAGCTATATTTTTTATCTTAGTGTTTTACATCAATTTAAAGCTTAAAACTTATGCTATTTTTCTACATCATCGCCGTTTCTGTCCAAACACTTTTGCAGACGATGCTCCAACTTTTCTATCCCCATGTTGTAGAATTCTGCCGCCAATCCTTTGAGGAATCGAGTAACCTCTTCCTTGACTTCATCATCAGTACTGAAGCGTAGGACACCCAAGTGTTCCTTTAATTTTGGGAATAAGTGAAAATTACTTGCGGCTAGGTCCGGGCTGTAGTGCGGTGGGGACAACAGTCCAGCCAAAATCTGTCAGCAGTTCTTGAGTTTGATGTGAGACATGAGGTCGAGCGTTGTCATGGAGAAGCCTCACAACACCACTGGACAATTTTCCTCTCCGGCGGTTCTGGATCGCGCGTCTCAGTTTTCTTTATGTGTCGCAATATCTGTCAGAGTTTACTGTTGTTCCATGATGAATGTCAATAGGTTGAATCCGTTTTGCATTTAAAAAATGTACCACAGCGCGAATTTCGCATCTGGCGGTAACAGCGATAGGGACTCCATCTTCGAAGGCTGCTAGGCCGGCACTGATCGGCGTAGCGAGGCGAAAGTGGTGCGGAAAAAGAGAGGGAGAGCTGATGAGTAAGACAGTGTTGCCAAATTTCTCCCAGCACATCGCATACTGTCTCGGCAGCTTAGGGAACCTTATTTTACGAATGACCCTCGTAAGTAACAAATAAAAATTGCACGGAAAACTTCAAACTCAGTTTTAAATATCTCGGTTTTAAAAATTAAGTCAAAAAATCCTGTGACATCTGTTCAACTGAATTAACATTTTTCTAGGACTGCACAATAATAAAAATATTACTCACCCTGACTGAACATAGAAAGAAGGGATAATAAAACAAATAAGACTGGCCACATTTTTTATATTTGCCAGTCACACCCTGATAATGTTTGATAAACTGCATAAATGCGTCCGCCGCACTGAACGTGTTAATAAGGAAGATGAATAAATAATAAATACAGAATACCAAGCTGTACATGCGAAGAGATGAGAAAAAAACATTCACATTGTAATACGTACTTTACCTGAGAGATGTGATCATGTAATGCATTCAAATTGGAATGCCAATCGCAGTTTCCTACAGGACAACATGTTTGTTGATAAATACAATTTTGTTCATGACGCATTAATGTAGTTGCTTCTTTCACAACAAACGCACATCCATAATTTTCATAACGGCAACATGTTTCCTTAACAATTCATAAAAACAGAAAATTAGAAATACAAATCACTTTACCACCAGAGGATTGTGGATATTGTATGGATAGACTGTTATAATAGCTATATTACAACAGCTACTTTTCTACAGGTTTTCATTGCATTTATTATACAGTTTAACCCTTTCAGTGCCAGGAAAACAGTACGTCGATATCTTAGTCGATATTGTAGTTATAACATCCAGTTTACCGGACGTCTGTAAATTACCAAAGTCTGGTTAACTGAATGTTTCCAATAAAACTTTTAAACAAAAATTAATGGAAACATGTATTTTGAAACCACCTCCGTGGCGTAGTGAATAGTGCGCTAGCATATAAAGCGATAGGTCCCGGGTGCGATTCCCGGCTAGCGCTTGGAAATATTAACTCGTTAAAACCATCGTTAAGATACCGAAACCCACAGTAGTTGCTAATGACCAACCTGTCGATGTGACTTTAAATAAACTGAAAAAAAACTATTTTGAATATTTTTAGTGTTAGAACGATTTCTGTTTTTTTTTAACACAATAAAAATTAATTTTTTACAGGAAATTTTATTTTACTGTAACGTTGAAATTTTGGTCAGCAATGGCAGGCTTACGCTTGCAAGTTTTCGAAATAAGGGCTAGCACTTTTTGTACACCCTTATTCAAAATAAATGGCACTGAAGATCATATTTTTAAATATCGTTTCGACACTGAAAGGGTTAACAATACCAACAGAATCTCTATTCCGTGCTTCCCAGCAAATTTTATGTATAGAGAAAGTATCGTTGACAATATACTGTCGCCAACAACCCCACTAAATCACCGCTAAGAACAGTCCAGTAGCTGCCATGGTGAGCGCTAATGACACACAGCCAGCAGTGCCACCCCTTCACCATGAAGTGGACTCTTCGGGCCCCACTCTCAACACGCTGGCTCACCACTTACAACTACCTACAATGGCTCTTTTCAGGGCCACCAACCCACTACCTATAACTGTCCTTCTCAGGACCCCCAACCAATAAAACGGCCCTTCTCAGGGCCACCAACTTTGCAAGTAACGTTTTGCTCTCGTCGGCGATAGTACTGTCAACATTCATTTCATTATATGTGTGTAATCTTACTTTTATTATTTCAGTCACTTGGAAACTGAATAAAAATTAGTCTAAAAAAAATTTATTAGCTAATAATTTAAATTATTAATAAATTAACGCAAAATATTATTCTATTTCGATATAACACAGTACTTACATAAGAAAACATTTTGCAACAATTGTCTAAACAATAACTGTACATTTACATGGTCAGTTGTAACTTTATTTTGTTACAGTGTGTTTGTACAATATGGATAATTAATTATTGTTATTCTGCACAGTTTGAAAAGAAAAGAAAGCCCTTTATTTGATATAAACAAAAAATACAAATAAAAATATAAATGCCGACCGCATTGGCGCAGTTGGTAACGTGCTCGCCTCTCATCATGCGGTCCTGGGTTCGAATCCCACTCAGGCACGGCATATTTTCATACGTTACAAAAAATTATTTCATCCCTCATTGTAAAAAAAAAGTTACAACCCAACGTCATCGCTAATGATCGTTGTAGTTGATACGACGTTAAATAAAACAAAAAACAAAAACTACATAAAACTTCTCCTAACACTATTGAATTTTTTTTTATTTACAGTTCAAATCTTTTTAAACTTCAAATTTATTGAAACTATTTCAACTTTTTTCTACTACTACTTACATGAACAGAATTTAAAGTAAAAAATGATACTAAAATCTTTCTTTTATGTTAATTCTGAAATTTTCAACAATTCTTGAAAATGACCTGATAAAATAACAGGATTTTGGCTTGACATTCTTTGGACTAGTAGGTTTAGGTGTAACAACCGGGCTGAATGACCGTTACAAACAAGGGGAAAGAAAGGAGTAGAGGTATTTTATGACTGCAGTTTCGTGCGTTCCTGAAAACATTGTCTCTGCCCCGCTATTAACACATTCCGCCTTCCATTGTTGTTGTCACTGTCTTGTCAGTGCTATCGTAATATACTTTTTACGGTTGATGAGCTCTGCTGTTCCACACGTTTAGACCTATCAGAATGTTTGCCAGCGTTGCTAGATTGTACCTGACAAACATTACGCGCGCATGCATATAAGAGCTGCAATAGTTCACTCTCATCTTGCATCTCATACTGAACACATCGATTATAGATTGCGTTAACATGCAATACTTTATAATTACGGGTGGAGGCAGTGAATCGGGCGATTATGAAAACACCGCGAGGAAGTTAAAACCTATTAGTTTTGTAGAGAATTTTGTTCTGTACATGCTTACAAATTTTGTTGAAGTTAAATTTAAAATTTAAAAAGTTACACGCAAAAACGTTTTTACATGACAAAATTCAAAATCACATCCAAAATGCTTAGAAAAATTAATTTACTCACAAATATCAATCCTTTAATGATTCACTAGTTTTCTGAATACAAATTATAAATATAAATTACACTAATTAAAAACTAATAATAAACACTGAAATTAATTTCTAACTGCACTAAATTCTTTACAAACAAACACGAGAAACAAATCACGCACGATTGATGAACGATAACCTCAAACTAAACACAAGACAGCAACACAATTGCGTGCAATACACTCAGTTCTGCTCTTGGCAACCAGCTGATTGAATAAGAAATATTATATTTGTATATGTAGACATAATATAGCAGAACAAACAATGTAATATGAAATTAAATATACATAATATTTTATTTACTGAAATAATAACCAAAACGCATTTAGGACACATTTCATGTTGTTATATAAACAGCGAAAATATACACAATATGATGGGCCGATGGATCAGCCTGCAGTCTTTTTCGCACAAACAGTTAAGGCCGACCGATCGGCCTGGCGGTCTTCCAAGTAAAAAAACACAGAGGCCGACGAATCGGCCCGTGGTCCTCAAAGGGTTAAACAACTTTTATTTTCAAATTGTTTTTCTTTGAATCATTTCAATTTTTAAATTATGCTAAACTAATATTTATTATGTAGCCTACGTATATAATGAAATTTTAAGAATTGAAAAAAATAACTTACCGAGGAAATTATATTGGAAGAGACTGAAGTTTGAATTTTTTGGTAAGCCCCAGAAATGCCTGTTAGTATATTTACGTTGTCCTCTCTTTGATATGTGCTATAGCAGATATTATTATTGTTATCATTGCTATCAATAACCGGTTGCAGTTGCTGAAGTCAAATCAAACAACAATTATCATATAATTAAACAATGCTGCTCAACTGCCTATCCACTCAATCACTTTATGAGTTGAACATAGCCAGCCAAAAATCAGGCTTGTAGAGGGACGATAAGAGGCATGGCGTTCAGTCTGTTTATCAGCCTAACATTTTTTTTAATTAAAAAGTAGGCAACGAAAACAAACAGGAAGTTCGGGAATTCTGCTATCTAGGAAGTAAAATAACAAAGGATGGTAGAAGCACAAGTGATATCAAGAGTAGAAAATTGCTCAAGCTAGAAAAGCCTTTGAAATGAAAAAAAGCTTACCGACTACAAACATTGATTTACAGATCAGGAAAAATATATTAAAACATTATGTTTGGAGTGTAGCATTATACGGAAGTGAAACGTGGGTGATAGGTGCTGTAGAAAAGAAGAGGATAGAAGCTTTCGAAATGTGGTGTTATAGGAAAATGTTCAAAATTAGGTGGGTGGACAAAATAATTAATTTAGAAGTTCTTAGGCGAGTGGATGAAAAAAGAAGTATATGGAAGCATCTTACCAAAAGAAGGGATAGGCTAGTTGGGCATATCCTAAGACATCCAGGTATTGGGCTATTAATAATGGAGGGTAATATTGAGAGAGTAAATTGTAGAGGGAGGCAAAGATTAGAATATTATATAAAGCAAATTACAAAAGATGTAGGGTGTTACAGGTATGTAGATATGAAACGACTTGCGCAAGATAGAACAGGTTGGAGAACTGCATCAAACCAGTCGAGAGACTGATGACAAAAAAAAAACCTTTTTTTATAGTTTGTCTACAGAATGAGTCGCCTGCCTCACATTCAATGTCCATTTGTTTATTATAACTTCCTACATTCATTAATGATGGGATCAAAAAAAAAATCTGGTGTGAAACACTCACACAATTTTCTCTTGCCAATACAAATAATTAACAATAAACCTAACACATTAGTAATAAAACATTAGAAATAAACAAAAATCTAACCTCAATAAACATATCCCACCGGGTTGGTCTAGAGGTAAAGTCGTCGCCAAAATCAGCTGTTTAACAGCTGATTTTCGGAGACGAAGGTTGCTGGTTCAAATCCTAGTAAAGGTAGTTACTTTTATACGGATTTGAATGTTAGACAGTGATTGCCGGTGTACTTTGATGGTTGGGGTTTAATTAACCATACTCTCTCAGGAGTGGTCGACCTGGGTCTGTACAAGACTATACCTCATTTACATGTCATACACATCATCCTCACCTCATTGGGTCATGGGGTTGCTTATTGTTCTGAATTGAACAGATTGCAATGTACACAAATTAGGAATAAAAAAAATAAATAAAAAAATAAACATAACCTAATTTTTATCATGAGTGAAAGACGCAAAATGAAAATCGACCTCAGTTTGGCTTAAAAATACATAAAATCACTTTTTCATGATAAACTACGCTCTGTAGAGAAAAATGCTTTAAATAAAAGTTGTAGTTCTTTTAATTTTCTATAAATTTGATTTTATTTTGTTTTGTCGTAAAATGCATACTAAGGCTGAAATCTTAAAAAGTCAATTTTTTTACACTATTTTGTGAGGAAAAAAAACCAGAATACAAATTGTAATATAATTTCATATAAATTCTTCATGAAATACGTAAAACTAAAACAACAAGAGCCGGGCTACAACATGGACAACCATGACTATAACCTCACTTACTGGCAAACAGAACATTTGTTCAGTCAGCAGTCTCTAATTTCAAAAATATCCAAAAGAATGGAATTTAATTGAAGTGAGTCATTCAAAGTATATACCTAAATATTGTTCTAATAATGCTGACCCTGAGTATAGCCCGACAGACGCTAAAACTGAAATTATTTCCGAGACACAAGCTGTAATCGTGCTTCAGTCATGCACACCATTTACACCAGTCGGGTTTAGGATTGAATGTTAATAATACTTACCTTTTGAACATCGTTTCCAGAAACATTATTCCCATCGAATGACAAATCCGCAACCTGCTGTGAATTGAATGCTTCATTTGGTAAAGAATTATCACAAAATATCGGTAGATTGTTATTGTTTTCTATGTTATTATGAACAGTGTTTTCTACAATATTTGTATTGCTGTCGTTAAGTAAATCCAAATCAAAATCAGGATTGAATTCAATATCCCCTGATGGCCCTGTTTCTACTTGCACACCTCCATTATTAACAAGACTCTCAGTTAAAAGCCCAGGTTGTTTGAATTTTGTTATAGGTGGTAACGTAGCAGTTGGAAACGAGTTTAATGAAAATTCATTACAATCTGATGTACTTGAGACTGCACAAGATGGATTCCCGTTCATCGCATACAAGTTTGCTGATCTGCAACAGTCAAAGTTTATTTTTAACACTTGTAGGTCTTGTACTCTCTGTTTCACAGCTGAACCTCAAGTCTCACTCTTGCTGTGCTATTTAACTGTCTAGTAAATTATAAACAAGTCCAACTCATTTCGCATTTCTTTGTAGAATGCATACTAAGGTTGAAATCTTAAAAAAATTGATTTTCACACGTTTTCGTGAGAAAAAAATACGTAGTAGATGAGAAAGGGTAGGGTAACGCAAGAAAGAATATGGGGCAGATTAAATAATTGGCAACTCCAGGTAATTTAGTTAATTTGGAATCTAATTAATTTAAAATTTAGGTAATTTAGAACTCATATAATTAGACAAAGTCATGGAACGGTAATGGCCTAAAGTTCACAATCACTATCACTATCGACTAAATCAGAATGGGAATCGAATAAAAATAACTCAATATAATTATCTGTAAGATCACCATGTGAAAGACTAATAGACGCCATTTCGTGTTTACAAACAGAAAAAGCAGCACAGAAATGAAAATATCACTACTACGTACTTGATTTCATCGACAAAGAGGAAAGACAGTCAACAGTAAATGTGTAAATACAGTTGGTAACACTTATTGGAGGCAATTCAAACACTTTCCATGCCAATCGAGTTAAATCGTGTTTGGCAATACAATTTAAAACATTGGAACGAGTTAACTCGTGTTTGGTGTATAAGTATGGTAACCTAACAACATGTATACTTGTGTTTGGCAGTGAAAGGGTTACAAAACCTGAATTCTGACTTCAGAATTTGTTACTTTCTGGTTTAGATTTTGCCATTTCTTATGATTATATGTTTAAACTACTAAATTCATTTTGTTGCAATTGAAACTTTTATAACACTGAGATACAAAACAAACATAGAATTTTACTTAATTTGCTCCATACAACAACCAGGGTAATTAGAAGAGACGGTAGGGGTCATGTTAGGATGCGCAGTAGCCGATGACATCACCGGTGCTTAATTAAACGGCCAGCTGTTTGTATTATTTTGGTATTTGAGAATGTTATCAGTCCGTCTAATTAGTGACTAACATTATTGTGTGAATTATTTGTGCATTTACTCGTAGTTTAATCGAATATATTATTATTGAACATAACAAGAACTAGTAAATATTTATACCTATTAACACTTTTTATGTATTTAATTTTTTTTTTGTTATTTCTAATATTTAGTACGTGTTTATATCTAGTGAGTTCTAATATTATTACATTGAAAATTGTTGAGGGCAGTGGTAACAATGAAAAAGATATAGGCTACACAACAGATTTTAATTTCACAGTTTTCCGAAAGACGAAACCTTAAAAAAGGCACGGAAAAATACTTTTTATCATTTTTCCAGAATGTTGTTGTTAAGGTCATCAGCCAAAGAGCTGGTTTGAGCCTGTAGAGGTTTTACTAAGTAAAACGAGGAGTGAAGTGGTTTACCATTGCCTTCTTCACTGAATGGAAAAGAATGCTTATCAGCATGCCGGGCCCTCTGAAAAGCACATATTTTCCACTTTGCGAATGACACCTTCACTTCATTCACCATAGGGTCTGGCTATATAATGAAATTCATTACTTTCAGAGGAGATAACTGTTAATAGTGTCTTTTACACCTCTTCTGTTCTTAAATAATTCAGTCATTTAATTGGCTGACCGTGTGATACAAAACAGAATTATTTATTTTAGCCCTGCTACAAACAGATTGAGTGTAAATAATTTGACACTCCACCTTGTAGCGTGCAGTATTTTGAACTAATTACTTAATTATTTAGAGCAAATAAAAACACACAACTGCCTATATCGGTTACCAGCTCCCGACTAACTCTTTCTTTTATTCTTCTTAAACTTTTCATTGTTATAAAAATTATTAAATTTATTTAATTTATTTTACATAAATATTAGATTTTAAATTTGGAATAACAAATAACATTTATTTTTAATAATTTAATAATATTTTAATAACTTAAATTACATTTATTTTTGAAAATTTTTAATTATTTTTATTTTACAATATATATCATGCTTTACAATAATGAGCCCTCATAACTGGCTGCTACAACCTGTCTGTTATGGGCAGTTTTCCAGAATACAAACTATAAATATTTGTAATAACAGTAGACCTAACTGTTAGAATTTCACAACCATTTGATTTTTTTAGAAGTAGGCTACCAAATATCATGTATTTATTTATATTTATTACAATTACAGAATTGTATAAAAATAATTTAATACATAATGTGAACATCTAAACACAATTTGTTTACTTAAATTGTCTACAAAAAATGGCAGTTAATAATTTCATATTTTGCTTATATTCCATTACAATTCTTTATTATCATTATTGTTCTCGCAGTTATTATTATAGTACACAAAACATAATTAATTATTGTAACCCAATATTAGTCTTAAATGTAGAAGGAAAAATTTAAAAAACTAGTGTTTTTAGCACTGGTGACGTAATTTGCTAGTGATGGTGTTGTTGTTTAGGTCATCAGCCGAAAGGCTGGTTTGAACCTGTAGAGGTTTTACTAAGTAAAACGAGGAGTGAGGTGGTTTACCATTGCCTTCCTCACTGAGTGGAAAAGTACGCTTATCAGCATGCCGGGCCCTCTGAAAAGCACATATTTTCCACTCTGCAAATGACACCTTCACTTCATTCACCACAGGGTCTGGCTGTATAATGAAATTCATTACTTTCAGAGGAGATAACTCTGATTGGTGTCTTTTACACCTCTACCTCTTCTGTTCTTAAATGATTCAGTCATTTAATTGGCTGACCATGTGACAAGAAACAGAACTATTTATTTTAGCCCTGCAACTAACAGATTGAGTGTAAATAATTTGACACTCCACCTGTCTGTTATGGGCAGTTATGGGCTGTTATGGGCTAGTGATGGTATGTACTCATAATGGCTGGTCATGCGCGTGACACCTATCGTCTCTTCTATTTACCGTGACAACTAAGTATAACTTTTTCTTACCGTGCAGCGCCGGTAACATCTGATACCCCAGGAGCTGGTTGCGAAATATTTTCAGCCAAGTTAATTGGTTGAAAAACATTTGTATTCTTTTTATTATTCATCTGTGTGCCTATTAGATTATGATTTTCATAAAACACATTGCAGGCTGCTGCGTTATTAGAAGTGGAACGCATCTGGAATTCCTCACAGTTATAATTTGTCTGTAATAAAAGAAAACAAAACTTTTATCTTAGAAACCTGAAATTTTATTTTTTTAAATAAATTTTCACATTTAACAACACTTTAACACATTGAGGCCGACTGACACCTTAAGGCGGCAAATCGGGTTTCTTCTCAGAGTCAACAGATGCCGTAACACATTCAGTGGTAGAGACTCGCTTAGCGGGTCATGGGTAGGTGTTACCACCAGGCTGGTGGTGTTCTCACCTAACTGGTTCTGTTTCGATATCATTTTAAGTAATTCTGAAGGGACACCGCTTGTTAGATGTTTGTTGCAGTTTGTTGCTATTATATAACCCTCAGAAAGGTTATTTCTTTATAATCGTGCAGTTCATTTTTGAATGTTCGTCATACAATCTTCTACCCTCGTATTGTATACTTGTTCAGTATTTTTAACGGGTTTTCAGGGTACAGTTGAAGCCGTGAATTTAGTATCTTTGCAAGTATCGATTCAAAATAGCTTACACTTTTACATTTACTTTAAAAGTATATTATTTATAGTGTAAAATTATATAAAAAATTACTCGTATATCGTAATTGTAAAATGAAAAAATTCAAGTAAGAAATACAATTATTTTAACAGGTGAAAATAAAACTAAAAAAAACATTGATTTGTTTACTTTTACATTATTAGCAAACATTTCTTGTTTGAATTCAGACTCAAACACAGCCGCAATCTTAAAATAAAACAATTTTTTTATGTGAAAACAGCCTCACCAAGAATTTCAGCAAACATGGTGCCTACCCTATCTTGTAGAGCATAAAAAATTTAGTAAACCAGGCGATTTTAAAAAAATCGTTGGACCAGTTTTTGAGAAAATCGCAAAAAGTGAAAAATGACACGAATAAACTACTACTTCCGGTTGACCAATTTTGATGAAAATGTTCATGTCAGGTCCGGTAGTGGTATGTAACTTAAGTTTCAAGTTTCAAGTTTGTACAATGTTTCATTCTTAAGATATTTTGATCACACATGCACACAGACCAATCGCAATTGGTCTGAAAAGTTGTAATCCAGTGAAAACTGGATTTCTTAAAATCGACATGAAAACAATACTTTCCTTCCTATATATTAATACAGGCAAGAGAAAGTAAAAAAAATGATGATTATGATGATGATGATGAATAAGGTAATTTAGCGTACCTGCAAACTGTTCCTTTGATCTACTTGCAACTCGTGTACATCTTTCATCAGATATTTGTAAAGATTGTTATTAACAGGTGCAACAGCAGTTGAAGTCGTTGGAATAGGATGACTTGCATTGAAATTGAAGCCGTTGTTGTCCTGGTTACCGTTAATCTCACCGTTACTAACATAGTTCATCTGACCGTTCTGTGGATATTCTCTGGGATCATTACGATTTAAATGTTGTTGTACAAGTCTTTGTATCTTTTGTAAAGGTGGTAATGGTGCACGTATTACAGAATTTGGTTGTAAAGTTGGTACTTGTGGAAACCGACGAAGTTCAGGCATAGACCAAAGTTGTTGAGGAAATTGGGTCGATCTGTAATTTATAGGCTGATGTGGTAATAACATTTGACGATAATTACTGCTGCTACTTGTCCCATAAAAATTTGGATTATTACGTTGTATCACCGTCGGTCTTTGCATCATATGCTAAAACAAAAAACAACATAACATTAAGATACAGTACTCTCCAGTTATAAAATGTTATAAATGAAGTGAAGGAGAAATTTAAAGCAGGAATAAAAATCCAAGGAGAAACAATAAAAATACTGAAATTCACCGATGATATAGTAGTACAGTAAGACCTTGATAATCCGGCTTAAATGGGCAACCGGTAGACCGGATTTATGAAAAAGTCAAACCATAGAGAGACTGTAAAAAATGTAATGAATTTGAGACCCCTTATAGTCATTGAACAAAAAACAAAAAAAAAAAAACAAATTGTTCGCTGACGCGTGCAATGCCCACAGCGGTCCCTTGACCCGAGCCTTACACCCACCAGACCTGACATAGCAGCCATCGATGCACTACTGCGAGAGAAGAAGATGATGTCTTTGCTGGACAATGACACACCGTGACACTCCTCGACCGCCACGACGACTACGACCAACGCTTAAATGGCCCTTTTCCGGGCCACCAAAAATTAAAGGTTTTAACTCGCCGCTTAATGTTGCCATCCGGTGACAAATTGTTACTCAAAAGTCATTTCTGTAACTTCAAGAGCACACTACCTGTATGCACCAAATTTCTTACATATTGTGCATTATGCGATCATAAATATATGTACTTTTATAATTGCGCAAAAAACGAAAAAATGCGTATAATACCGTACTATACTTAGCTGGTGAATAGACGAACAAATAAAGTAACACCTTTCGCATGGATGAGTGATGCCTTGACGCATCACTAACACTTCCTCACTGCACTGCATAGCCGGCCGCATTGGCGCAGTCGGTAACGTGCTCGCCTCTCATCATGCGGTCTTGGGTTCGAATCCCATTCAGGCACGGCATATTTTCATACGTTACAAAAAATCATTTCATCCTTCACCGTCTGCATTAGCAGTAATTGCAGAACAGTCAAACGTTTAAAAAAAAAAAAAAAAAAAAAAAAAAAATCACTGCATCGCAATGGTGTATCAGCATAGAGATACATTCATGATTCTAGCCTCCGAGAGGAACTATTAAAAATGTGGCAAAACAAAGACACACAGAGACCCACATTACTAAAGGCGAAAACCCAACCAGGGAGGTATGGTTGTCACAACCAGTCCGTATTAATACGGCTGACACCACTCAAACTAACATAACGATAAATCTGTTCGTATTATTGACCTTTTTTGACAATCAGTTAAGTTATAAAAAAAAATGTATTCCTAAATTCGAATTTTTGTTCCACGGCTCCTGTTCTGGTATTTTTTTTTCTTCTTTTTCTTTTATTTTTCTTTTCTTTTTTTTTCTATCTTTAATCTTTTTTTCTTTTCTTTCCAAATTATACTGTAATTTATTTGTAAGTATATAGGCCTACAGTAAATGCTTCTTTTAAATTTTTATGTTTGTTTGTGTGTATTATATTCAATCTTATATCATTATATTATTACATAATTATATTATATACTATCATATTAAAATATTATATTCATCATGGTCATATTTTATATTCTTCATATTCATTATATTATTCATATTATTATTATATTATTCATATTCATATGTTATAATCATTAGTACATTCATTATTATATTGTAGGTTATGAATATAAGGTTATAATTTTGTAGGTTATAAGCATCATTATTGTATATATTATAAGCTAATTAAATTACGATTGTATTGTTATGTATGTTTTAAGAGAGCAGTATTGGGTCTTACCTGTTGCTCTCACATGTAAAACTTTATTAAATAAATAAATAAATAACGTTAAAGAAAGTAGAGAAGTGGATGTATTTATTCATAATAATAGTTTAAGGCATGCAGAAACAGTGAAGTTTCTAGGAGTACCCATAGATAGATTTTTGTGTTTGTACTTCTATACCAAATGAATATATTAATTGTTTTTTTTGTTTTTTTTTATTAACCCTTACAGTGCCAGCGTCCTAAAATAGGACGTCAAGATTTAGTAAAAAATCTGGTGTGAAACACTCACACAACTTTCTCTTGCCAATGCAAATAATTAACAATAAACCTAACATTAGTATAAAACATTAGAAATGAACAAAAACTAACCTCAAAAACATAACCTTATTTTAATCATGAGTGAATGACGCAAAATGACAATCGAACTCAGTTTGGCTAAAAAATACGGAAAATCACGCTTTCACGCTAAACTAGGCTCTGTAGAGAAAAATGCTCTAAACAAAAGTTGTAGATCTTTTAATTTTCTATAAATTTAGTTATATACACTTTTGTCGTAAAATGCATACTAAGACCGAAATGTTAAAAAAATCGATTTTTCTCACGTTTTCGTGAGAAAAAAAACAGAAAATCGCAAATTACCGCTAAACTAAGCGTTATACAAAAAAATGTTTGAAACAGAAGTTGTAGGTTTTTAAATTCTCTACAACTTTTATAATATACAATTTTGCGCTAAAATTTATATTAAAGCCGTAATTTTAAAACAACAACGTTTTTACGTGAAAACAGCCTCACCGAGAATTTCAGCAAACATGGCGCCTACCCTATCTTGTAGAGAATAAAAAATTGAGTAAAATAGGCGATTTTAAAAAAAATCGTAGGACCAGTTTTTGAGAAAATCGCAAAAAACTGAAAAATTATACGAATAAACTACTACTTCCGGTTGACCGATTTTGATGAAAATGTTTGTGTCGCGTCCGGTAGTGGTATGTAACTTAAGTTTCAAGTTCGTACGATGTTCCGTTCTTGAGATATTCTGTTCACACACAGCCACACACACACACACACAGACACACACACACACACACACACACACACACACACACACAGACCAATTGCTAAAAACATGTTTTTTGGGTTCAGGGGGTCTGAAAACGTATAGATCCGGTGAAAACTCGATTTCGAAAAATCGACATGAAAACAATACTTTCCTTCCTATATATTCATATAGGCAAGAGAAAGTAAAAAATGCTGGCGTCGTACTTTTATTAGTGCGTTGACTAAAAAATTCATAGGATTTTTATTTTTCACTTAACCCATTCAGTCACAAATTTTTATCTTAGAATTTAAAAAAAAATATTATATTCTTACCCATCGGGTTGGTCTAGAGGTAAAGTCATCGCCAAAATCAGCTGTTTAACAGCTGATTTTCAGAGACAAATGTTCCTGGTTCAAATCCTAGTAAAGCTAGTTATTTTTATACGGATTTGAATGCTAGACAGTGTTTACCGGTGTACTTTGATGGTTGGAGTTCAATTAACCATACTCTCTCAGGAATTGTCGGCCTGATTCTGTACAAGACTACACCTCATTTACATGTCATATATATCATCCTCATCTCATTGGGTCATGGGGTTGCTTATTGTTCTCAATTGAACAGATTGCAACTTACTCATACTAGGAATTAAAAAAAATATATATATATATATATATATATTCTTAAAGTACTATCTTTTTAATTATTAAAACTTTTCAAAAGTCCCAATAGATTGCAGCACTTGCTGGACTCTTAAAGAATTTGTTCATGTATGTGGCCAATTTTACGCAAAGCAATATGTGCGCAGTTTAGTGCATAAGAATAGGTAAAATCTTATGTACATGTACGAGGGGGTACCCAAAAGTATCCGGAATAGCTCTGCTGTGGGCAGAGCTTGTGCAGTACAAATTCCCGCCACTAGGCTGCTTGTAGCGCTACTCATTGCCAGTTCAATGCCATTTTGTTCGTTGATCTAGCTTGTTCTGTTCTCGTGCAGTGATTGTTCTCGTGCAGTGATTGTTCTCGCTAGTGCTGTTTTGTGCTCGTGTCGTTTTTTATGATGGCAAGTTTTAATGAACAACGTGCGGCTGTGAAATTTTGCTTCTTACTCGGTAAAAACGCCGCGGAAACAGTTGTAATGTTGAACACAGCTTACAAAGACGACGCTATTGGAAAAACCCAAGTGTACGAGTGGTTTTTGCGCTTTAAAAGTGGCGACATGTCGATTGAGAACAAACCTCGTTCTGGACGACCGTCGACTTCCCGAACAGACGAAAATGTTGTGAAAGTGAAAGAAATTGTACGAACAGACCGACGACAGACCATTGACTTTTTATCTTTAAGTGTTAAGAAGACTACGAAACAGCATTCGTCGTAAAAGACCTAATTTGTGGCAGACAGGGGACTGGTTTTTCCACCACGACAACGCGCCTGCACACACGGCAATCTCGGTTACCCAGTTTTTGGCGAAAAACGGCATGGTTTTGCTACCACACGCACCGTACTCACCCGATCTGGCTCCGTGTGATTTTTTCTTGTTCCCACGCATGAAAAGGGGCATGAAAGGTCTCCGATTTAACAACGTTGATGATGTCAAGAAAAAAACGACGGATGAGCTGGCAGCCATCACTGAAGAGGAGTACAAAAAATGTTTTGAACAGTGGAAGCACCGGTGGGACATATGTATTAGTTGTAATGGAGAGTATTTTGAAGGGGATAAGGTTCTTTTGTAAAAAAATTAAAAATAAATAGTTTTAAAAAATAATTCCGGTTTCTTTTGGGTACCCCCTCGTATATGGCCAAGGTGAATGAATGGGTTAATTTGTATAAACAACGTATGAAAATAATAAGTAAGAAATTCAGATTGAAAAAATACATGTACGGTTTTTAATGAATGTAATTGATATATATTGATTAAAAATCAGTATTTTTATTTTTTACAATACATAAATGGTGTTTTTGTAATTTTTGCGTAATTTAAAGTGATATAGGCTTAAGTGAAATTAAGTAATATAATTTTTAGGGTGATTTTTTTTAAAATTAAAATAGAAATTTCCATAAAAATGTCTATGTATCATTTTATTTTTAAATTGTAAGAAATATGCTCAAAGTTGAATGCCACACAAGATCAAATTTTTTATGAAAAAAACAAAAAAAACATCGACATACCTTGAAAAATAGCCATGTTATGGATAGATACATAAAATGCTACCAATTACAAAAAAGTAGGCTGGTACTTTTTTGTCAAAATCTTGACGTCCTAATATTAGGACGCTGGCACTGTCAGGGTTAATTCCTAATACGTGTACGTTGCAATCTGTTCAATTCAGAACAATAAGCAACCCAATGAGATGAGGATGATATGTATGCCATGTAAATGAGGTGTAGTCTTGTACAGACTCAGGCCTACCATTCCTGAGAAAGTATGGTTAATTGAACCCCAACCATCAAAGTACAGCGGTAACCACTGTCTAGCATTCATTCCGTATAAAAGTAACTACCTTTACTAGGATTTGAACCAGGAACCTTCGTCTCCGAAAATCAGCTGTTAAATTTAAAAAATTAAAAATGTAAAACAATGAAAACAATTTTTTAATTATTTTACATTTTGAATTACCTGATTTAGCATTAATGGTGGTCTTGCTGCCGATGTCGGTAACGATTCTGACCTAAAATCTTGTAAAGCGATTGACGGTGACGGTACTAAGTGATCTGAAGTTTGTGAATCACCCTCTGTAACCGTAACAGGGGTTGAACATGCAAGAGGTTGGTCAAAACCAGGCTTCAACAATTTCATCTGATTATTTATGTATCCTGGATGTGAAGGGTACACATGAGGTTCTCTCCAGGAAACATTAGGCAACTGAAACTAAAACAAAATATTTGAGTACAGAGTGAAACATAAGTTGTATTTATCAAACATGATATTCAATGTACACAGATAATAAAAAATAATCCGTTCCATGAGACGACACACCCATGGCTGGTGCCAATTTTTAAAAAGGCTTACCTTTGATCTATGACAAAAACTATTTGTAATTTCTGTACCTACTCTTTAAAAGGAATCGAATACAGTAGAGCGTCAAAAATCCGGATTAATTGGGACCGGACGCCATCCGGATTATCAAATTATCCGGATTATCGAAACACCCGATAAAATTGCCAGTAGTTATCTTCAAAGTAAGAAAAGTACAGTAGCTAAATTCGACTATATTTTACATGATTTGTTAACAGAAATGTGAAGCGGGTAAGTAAAACTACAAAATATGTTATGTATAAAGAACTAATTTTTATTTACCGAAATTTGTAATATACATAAAAAAGAGTACATATAAAAGAGTGACCATTACGCAACACACGATTCGAGTGTATCTCTTACTCATCACGCACGGCGAGCCGTTCACCCATATTGGACACTTTTAACCTACGATAAATTAATTCCCATTTTTCGCCAGAATTGACACCGGATTTTCAATGTTCCGGATTTTTGACGTCCGAATTATTGACGCTCTACTGTAACACTAATTTTGTTTCCAAATTCCAACTTTGATTTCTTGACTTCCACAGTTTTAGGCTCCTTTTTTAGTTTTTAGGTCGAAACTGGAACTTCAAACCCCAAATCACACCCACTAACTTTTTCTGTAATTACAAATCCAAAAACAGTTTGTTGCTATCCCGTGTAGTTTCTGACATCTGCATGGACAAAGGAAAATTATAGAAGACAATTTTCAAAATTACCACCAATAAAATAAATAATCAGAAGTTTCCTTAAAAGGGATTTTTAATAAACATTTAAATACAATTATATCTATGACAAACAGTCTCTTGATTGGCTGACATATCAGAATCTTCCATTACCAAGCACGAAGTTCAAAATAAAGTATTTAAGAAATGGCGAAAAGGCAATTGTGTTAAATGTGTTTAATAAGTTGTTGTAGCAGAAGTAATAAAAGTTACTTCAACTTTTTTTTTTTTTGTAATCCCTAATTTGTGTACGTTGCAATCTGTTCAATTCAGAACAATAAGCAACCCCATGACCCAATGAGATAAGGATGATGTGTATGACGTATACATGAGGTGTGGTCTTGTACAAACTCAGATCGACCATTCCTGAGAGAGTATGGTTAATTGAACCCCAACCATTAAAGTACACCGGTAACCACCGTCTAGCATTCAAATCCGTATAAAAGTAAACTACCTTTACTAGGATTTGAACCAGGAACCTTCGTCTCTGAACTTCTTCTCAACTAATATGAACTTCTGAACTTCTAAACTAATATGCTTTTCATTGTTGTTGAGCTCTGCTGTTCCATACGTTTAGACCAATCAGAACGTTTGCCAGCGTTGTCAGATAGTTCCTGACAAACATTACATGCACATGCGTATAAGAGCCGCAATAGTTCACTCTCGTCTTGCATCTCCAACATAATGCATCGATTATAGAGCGTGTTAACATGCAATACTTAATAATGTAATTAGCTGATTGTATGTTTGTTTGTTTGTATGTTTAATTGTTTCGCCGCATTGGCGAAGTTGGTAACGTGCTCGCCTCTCATCATGCGGTCTTGGGTTTGAATCCCATTCAGGCATGGCATTTTTTCATACGTTACAAAAAATCATTTCATCATTCACAGTCTGCATTAGCAGTAATTGCAGAACAGTCAGACGTTAAACAAAAACAAAAAACAAAAAGTATGTTTGTAGGTTATAATTATTATTGAAAGACCAAAAAAATGGCCAACGAAACATGTAAAAGAGCTACAAGAGCAAGTATTGGCAACGTTGCTGGCAAGTCATTGGTTAGTTATAAAGTGGGTAGGGGGCAATGTAAACGTTCAGAGCTCATCATCCTTGAAAAATAGTATAAGTGGGGTATCGGTGAGTAGTATAAATAAAATAACAACTGAGAAGAAAAGAACTGGAAAATGACAAACATTGTATTAAAACATCTGATATTTAATTGTGTATATGGTTAATTTTTTTTTTTTTTTTGTTTAACGTCCGACTGTTCTGCAATTACTGCTAATGCAGACGGTGAATGATGAAATGATTTTTTGTAACGTATGAAAATATGCCGTGCCTGAATGGGATTCGAACCCAATACCGCATGATGAGAGACGAGCATGTTACCAACTGTGCCAATGCGGCCGGCATTATATAGTTAAAAGTGCATATATGTTATACGAGGGCTATTCAGAAAGTAGGGAACGTTTTGTAAATAAACAAAAACTATGTAAAAGAAAAATCTTTTATTATATACATCTGAAAGAGTGACTAAAATACTACTTTTCTACATAGTCACCAAGCAAATTGAGGCACTTGTCATAGCGGTGGACAAGCTTCAAAATTCCTTCGTCATAGAAATCCGCCGCCTGCGACCGCAGCCACTCAGTGACGCGCGCCCGTGTTTTGGGTGTGCTGCAAGGTGTGCTGCTCATTGACTATCTCGAGCGTGGTGCAACAATAAACTCTGATCGGTACTGCCAAACATTGCGCAACCTTAGGAGAGCAGTTCAAAACAAGCGCCGAGGAAAGTTGTCGTCAAACATTTTGTTTCTTCATGACAATGCCCGACCTCACACGGCAAACCGCACAAAAGAACTCCTTGATTCATTCAAATGGGAGGTTTTCCCTCATCCACCCTATAGTCCTGATCTTGCACCGAGTTTTTTACTTGTTTCCAAGAATGAAGAACTGGCTAGCAACACAGCGCTTCGACGACGACGAGGAACTCCGGGTGCGCGTCACTGAGTGGCTGCGGTCGCAGGCGGCGGATTTCTATGACGAAGGAATTTTGAAGCTTGTCCACCGCTATGACAAGTGCCTCAATTTGCTTGGTGACTATGTAGAAAAGTAGTATTTTAGTCACTCTTTCAGATGTATATAATTAAATTTTTTTCTTTTACATAGTTTTTGTTTATTTACAAAACGTTCCCTACTTTCTGAATAACCCTCGTAATTGTGATGTTTGGTTAAAAGTGTCACTCACTGTAGCAGCTGTTTGTTTACTCAATATATCTTTCTTACGTTGAACAGAGTATAGTTACAGTTACCTTCTCTCAGAGTAATCATTTCATTTATCATTATACACGTAGAAGAGTGCGAGCTGCCATGTGAAAATTGCGAAGAGGCAGGAAGCCGAGATCTTTGGTGAGAGGTTTCGGGTCGCTTTGGCGGGCTGTGACCAGGATCCGGAGGGACTGGGTAATGTAGAAGCAGTTACAAGGTTGCCCTACCCTGCCCTGAAGAAGACTTAAATTGCTTAAAATTTAGCTTAAATTGCTTACAGTTCCCTCCCTCTACATTTTTGAGGTGATTATGTATGTTAGGCAAAATAATTTTATGCAGAATTTCAATGTTCACAATCATAACACGAGAAACAGGAATGATTATTATGTGGCTAAACACTTCACAAAATTGTTTGAACAAAAACCTACTTATGCAGGGAGAAAATTCATGAATAAATTACCCCAATCTTTAAAGTGTTGTGAGGATTTGAATTCCTTTAAAAAAAATCTGAAAAATTACTTGATCGGTGAAACTTTTTATAGCATACAAGAATTTCTTTCTTGATAGTAGTAATACGTTGTGTGATTCTTATATGTATTTCAGGTGTTATATCTGACGACATGTCCTATACTCCTCCTGGAGTCTCCAGGGCGGAAAAAAAAAAAAGAGAGTACCGACTCTCACTTTGGAAGCATGGCAGGCCGAGTGGAACACCTCACCTAAGGGAAGGTCCTTGTATGAATTAAAGGGCTTAGTGGATGAAGGTGCTATGTAACAAAAATATAATTTTGAGAAAAGTATGATCAATATTCTAAGGTTCCCATCATATTGTGAATTGTCTCACTTTAATTTTGGCACTTGCATATTATTCCCCCATCATGGAAATTTATATTATTGAATTTAAAATCTTCAACTTTACTTCTAAATTTTTAAATAATATTTTTATGATTGTAATGCCTTTATCCATTAAAAATTTGTATTGTGCACTATCTTCTCTAAGATAGGATGAACAGTATTTACTGTAAATAACACAGAACAAAGTTTCTAATAAGGGAATAAAAAAAAAATTACTTCAGACTTTTACTGATAAAAGATAAATATCTATTACCATAGTTAACGGTTTTTTCTAAAATGAAAATGTCTTGTATAATGAAGGAAGAAAAGTGCCAAGTAATCATAACATCTTTATTCACTAAAAGGCATAAATTAAGCAGTACATAGCACATAAATCCACTAGTGTTTTCTTAGAACGAAGATATAGAGTATTCTATGGCATCTGTATAACTAAATATACAGATGGCATCTTTATCAGTCAAAAACTCAATTTTTGAAAATTGTTACTTAGCACCTTTATCCATTCAGCTCTTCAATTCATACAAGACCTGGGGGGATGGTATGCCTCAACCATTTATTTAAGGATATCAAGAGGCGAGATCCTCACTGGTCATGGTGAGTTTGCGGCTTATTTGAATAGATTCCGTCTGCTAGATGATGATTCGTGGCATCTGTGGGGTGGTACAGACACAAGACCATCTGTTGTACGACTGCCCGCTCTAGGGGGGTCTAGGCAACGACTGACCCTGGAGCTTCAAGGCCAAGGGGAAAATTGGCTCCTCACGGCACGTGAGAGCTTGTACTGCGAGCATTGGCGTAGTTGGTAACGTGCTCGCCTCTCATCATGCGGTCTTGGGTTCGAATCCCATTCAGGCATGGCATATTTTCATACGTTACAAAAAATCATTTCATCCTTCACCGTCTGCATTGCAGAACAGTCGGACGTTAAAATAAAAAAAAAAAATTGTACTGCAAGGTGCATAGCTCTCCAGTGTGGGAGTTCCTTGACTAGGTAGCTTCACTCTAGCGACGTCATGTAGTTAAATAACAGTCTTATCCTGAATAGGTCTAATTCTCTGGTGTCATTCACTAAATTTTTCCCAGCCGGGAACAAATTAATGGTGTCGAGCACTTGCTGGTACAAATATATTTTGGCGACAGGTCCTAACTAAATTTTAATTTGTTTTTTCACTTCTGATTTTTTTCTGCTACTGTTAGGACTACCTTTTATTCTTCATGTTGTTAACCCTTGCAGTGCCAGGAGAAAATTGTGAGTTCCTACCGAAAAATGCCAGCCTACTTTTGTGCAATTGGTAGCATTTTATATATCTATCCATAACATGGGCTATTTTTCAAGGTATCTTAATGATATTTTTGTTTTGTTCATTATTAATTTTGATCTTGTATGACATTCAACTTTCTTACAATTTAAAAATAAAATGATACGTGGACATTTTTATGAAAATTTTCTTTTTTAATTTAAAAAAAATCACCCTAAAAATTATCAATTTTACTTAGGCCTATATCACTTTAAAGCCAATTTAATTTTGCAAAAATCACAAAATATCATTTATGTATTTCACAAAATAAAAATACTGTTTTTTAAATTAATATTTATCAATTACATTCATAAAAAAACTCTACATGTATTTTTTTCAATTTACATGTCTTATTATTTTCATACGTTGTTTATAAAAATTGAGTGAAAAATAAAAATCCTATGAATTTTTTAGTCATCGTACTAATAAAAGGACAACACTGGCATTTTTCTGCTTGAACTGCTGACGTCCTAATATTAGGACGCTGGCACTGTAAGGGTTAAAGATGGGTGCATTGTGCGTGAAGAGGTTTCCCTGACAAGAGAGCGAGTAAGATGCATCCCCCTGGTTGCCGAACAGACTCACCCTTGCTCTCGAAATTTTAGTTTAGAATATATTAGATATGTGACAGTTGCCATTTACGGAATAATAAGAGTTCTTCGGAACAGCTTCCCGATCTATGCTTTCGAGCGACCAATCGGAGGGGAAGTAGCGGGAGAAATGCCAGCAAACCAATTATACAGGTAGACCTGGTGGTGAATGAAGTGAGTGTGTCATTTGCAGGGTGGAAGGTAGATGCTTTTCAGAGGGCCCGACATAGTAATAAGCATAGTAGAGAAGAGACAAAAGAACTGTCACTGTGAACGAGTCACGATTACTTATAATTCACGGTGACCCCAGTTATTCAGATAGGCAAGTAACCATTCCCCAGTCACTGTTACAAAGATCGCTTAATCTTCTATCACTGGAAGACAGTACGACACGGCGAATGTGCACCGTACTTCAACAGATATAGTACAGACCTCTCGTTCTCCAGTCACTGTTACAAAAATCACTTACTTACTCATTCACTGTTCACTGTCACTTTTAAGAGAGAACGAATGCTTTACCTTAGAAACTAGTGAAGAAATTCACTCACACATTCACTGTTCACAGTTAATAGACAAAACGACATAATAGCTACGTAAGATATGTTGGTCTGTTCACTGGGCTTAGTGCTCTCCTTCGATAACCGGCATGTCCATTCTCTTTTACTTCAATTTTTACGCACTCTTCTCACTCTCTCGCTCTTTCTCTCTGTCTCTTCCCCTTGTTATCTTTTTCATCTACTAGACTAAACAAAACGAGGGTAGTTCCTTTACATCTCTGATTATGGTACCATAATTATATTACAGTGTTATTTTTATTGCATGCCACGTTCTACCTAGATATTTTATTTATATTGTGCACTGTTAATTTTTCAGTTGTAAATTGTTTCTTGTACTTTCTCTTTTTACACAAAATGTTCTTTTTATTACTAATTTAGGATACCTTGTGTTAATCAGTTTTAGGCTAAATTTTTATTTTAGTTATATATGCAGCCCATTTTTTTAATTTATCAAAACTTCAGTTATATGAAATAAAAACTGAAAACATAATTATTATTTCATGATAACTGAAAAATATACTAAGTATACACACAGTTATTGCTAAATCAGTAGTAACTATTAAAAGTAACGGTGAACGCAAAATCACTGTCACTGTGATCACTGTGACTGGTTGAAACAGGGAACGCTCTTTACTAAAGCATAGGCTACTTTTCCACTCAGTGAGGAAGGCAATTAAAAACAACCTCACTACTCGTTTTACTCAGTACAGCCTCTAGAGATTAAACCAGCTTTTCAGCTGATCACCAAAACAGCAACATAAAATTTAGTAATTGACAATTACTTACATTTTCACGTTTATTAAAATTAGGATCGAAGCAATTTTCCTGAAGATTTTTTGTTTCATCATCTAACATGACGCGCACAATTCGATCCTGCTGTTCATTGACAATTGCCTTTCGTTTCGTGTATTTTCTTTTTTGATCAGATAACACAGAATCTATTAGCTCTTTTCTACAATCTCTAGCTTTCTTGCGATCCTCCAGGTAATTTTTAAGTAATTCATCAGCCACTTCTTTTTTTTCTTTTAGAACAAGATCAATTAACGCACAAAGGACAGGTCTCTGAAATAAAAAAAAATATTTATATTACCAGTCATGCTATGAACATAAATAAAAAACAAAATTACTCCAGTTCTAACAATATTTATTTAAACAACATGTAGCCTAAGTACATCCAAAAAGCTCGTGGTCTATTTTTACTTTCTCTTGCCTATTATATGAATATAGGAAAGAAAGTATTGTTTTCATGTCGATTTTAAGAAATCGACTTTTCACCGGATCTACATGTTTTCAGACCCCCTGAACCCAAAAAAAAACATGTTCTTAGCAATTGGTATGTGTTGTGCGTCTGTGTGTGAACAGAAAATCTCAAGAACGGAATATCGCACAAACTTGAAACTTGAAAGTTAAGTTAGACACCACTAACGCACCCGATACGAACATCTTCATCAAAATCCGTCAACCGGAAGTAGTAGTTTATTCGTGTAATTTTTCACTTTTTTGCAATTTTCTCAAAATCGGCTATTACGATTTTTTTAAAAATCGCCTCATTTACCAGATTTTTTATTCTCTACAAGATAAAGTAGGCGCCATCTCTGCTGAAATTCTTGGTGAGGCTATTTTCATGTAAAAAATTGTTTTTTTAAGATTGCGGACCCTTTAATATGTATTTAAGCATGAAAATGTATTTAATTAAAGTTGTAGAGAATTTAAAATCCTACAACTTATATTTCAAACATTTGTTTGTACAACGCTTAGTTTAGCGGTAATTATCGATTTTCTGTTTTTTCTCAAGAAATCGTGTAAAAAAATAGATTACTTAAAAGATTTCTGCCTTATTATGCAATTTACGACAAAAATGTATAATTCAATTTATAGGAAATTAAAATATCTACAACTTTTATTTAGAGTATTTTTCACTACAGGGCCTAGTTTAGCGTAAAAGAGTGATTTTCCGTATTTTTAAACCAAACTGAGGTTGATTTTCATTTTGCGTCTTTCACTCATGATTAAAATTAGGTTATGTTTATTGAGGTTAGGTTTTTGTTTATTTCTAATGTTTTATTATTAATGTTAGGTTTATTGTTAATTATTTGCATTGGCAAGAGAAAGTTGTGTGAGCGTTTTACAACAGATTTTTACTATACTTTGCCCTGTAAGAAACATAGGGAAGTAAAGTATACTTTTCATGTCAATTTTTCGAAATTGACTTTTCACCGGAAATACATGTTTCCTGTTTTCCTGAACCCAAAAAAAAATTTCGCGATTAGACTGACCGTGCGCGCGTGTATCTGAACAAAATTATCTCAAGAACGGAATAGCGTACAAAGTTGAAATGTGTAACTTAATATTTTTTATTAAAATCGGTCTACCGGAAGTAGTAATTTGTTCGTGCAATTTTTCCAATTTGTGATATTTTTTTCAAAAACAGTTCTCCAATTTTTTTAAAAATCACATGTTAATAAAACTGTTATAAGTTACTCCATAAATCAAGATAGAGTAAGCGACATGTGAAGGTGTCATTTGCAGAGTGGAAAATATGTGCTTTTCAGCAAGGGCGGGATTTGGCGGGAGTCATTGGGGGGGCAAATACCGGGGGCTTTGGGGGGTATGGAATACCCCCCAGCACAAGGAGGGGTCCGGGGGACCTCCCCCGGAAAATTTTGAGATTTTTATTGCCTTCAACTCAATTTTAGGGCTGTTTTTAGGCTAAATTAAAAAGTAAATTTTGTTGGGATTTTAACGTTAATACGTCATTTTAACTCCCAATTGATGTAAACCTAAAATTGATCTAAAATGGTCCAATAACAATGTTTTTAAATGTTAAAAAATAGTATTAACTTATTTAACCATTAACACATTTTTATTGGACCATTTGATTAATTAATTTTAAGTTTAAATACATCTCCACTAAGAACAGCTTATAAGAAGAACATTTGAATTGATTCAGATGCATCTGAACATCTGAATTGATTTCGATACACTAACTTGGTTAAAAATGTATACCAGTAGAATATTGGGGGGGCAAGTGCCCCCCTTGCCCCCCCCCCCATATCCCGCCTGTGCTTTTCAGAGGGCCCGGCATGCTGATAAGCGTACTTTTCCACTCAGTGAGGAAGACAATCGTAAATCACCTCACTCCTCGTTTTAATTAGTAAAACCTCTACAGGTTCAAACCAGCCTTTCGGCTGATGACCTAAACAACAATGATGCGACTATTAATTAAACTAATAAACCAAAAAACAAAAAACAATGTTACTGTGTTGGCCCTACCCGAGCATTAAGTCATTTACGTTAATTATTTTAACAGGAAAACATGTAGCACATTAACAATTAAATATTATTAGATATTTTGTTTTTCTATTTTCTTTATTGTTTCAGGTAAGAAAATGCCCGTTATTTCATGCTACAGTTACAGGTAAGTATAGGCTTCTTTAAAAAAGCAATATTTTTCCTTTTTCACTTTATCCTTTATAGGTCTTTGGTAAATTTATTTACCACTGGGAGTAAGGTTTATTTTTTTAAGAATAAGTTATGCAGTTGAACCTTATTGGCATTTTATGGTGTTATATGTGTTCTCCGGTAAGTAGGCTATCCATATTTTGAAATTACCACGCAGCGACCATTTTCTTTGTGAGTTGCATGAATGTGGTAAAGATTCATACCACCGTACGCTACCGCTTTGTTTTGTTGTTACTTTTGAACAGTGCTTAAAAAATTTTAGTTTTTTACGGGAAAGCATTCATGCTAATATAAAGTTAAGATAAGTTATTCTACACATTTTTCTGTTATATAGGACTACAAGTTGTTTTAATAAGCATTCTTACCACTAAACATTGTGTGATTTCCATTTCAAAAAAGTTCCTTGGTAAGTATACTTACCGGGTTTAACATCAAAACAAAGAAATCTAGCACTAAACAGACATTATTCAAGTCCCTGTATAGCACAATTTAACATTTCACACCACATATATTTTCCCCTGTAGTACTGCCCTATAAAGGGTTAAACCAGCAACATTTAAAAAAGCATAATATAAAACAGCATGACCGAATTAGAGCACCTGATAAGAACAAAAAATCTGGTGTGAAACACTCACACAACTTTCTCTTGCCAGTGCAAATAATTAACAATAAACCTAACATTAGTAATAAAACATAAGAAATAAACAAAAAACTAACCTCAACAAACATAACCTAATTTTAATCATGAGTGAAAGACGCAAAATGAAAATCAACCTCAGTTTATCTTAGAAATACGGAAAATCACTCTTTCTCTCTAAACTAGGCTCTGTAGAGAAAAATGCTTTAAATAAAAGTTGTAGATCTTTTAATTTTCTATAAATTTAATTATATACACTTTTGTCGTAAAATGCATACTAAGGCCGAAATGTTAAAAAAAATCGATTTTTCTCACGTTTTCGTGAGAAAAAAAACAGAAAATCGCAAATTACCGCTAAACTAAGCGTTATACAAAAAAATGTTTGAAATAAAAGTTGTAGGTTTTTAAATTCTCTACAACTTTTATTATATAAGTTTTTGCGCTAAAATTTATATTAAAGCCGTAATCTTAAAAAAACAACGTTTTTACGTGAAAACAGCCTCACCGAGAATTTCAGCAAACATGGCGCCTACCCTATCTTGTAGAGAATAAAAAATTGAGTAAAATAGGCGATTTTAAAAAAAATCGTAGGACCAGTTTTTGAGAAAATCGCAAAAAACTGAAAAATTATACGAATAAACTACTACTTCCGGTTGACCGATTTTGATGAAAATGTTCGTGTCGCGTCCGGTAGTAGTATGTAACTTAAGTTTCAAGTTTCAAGTTCGTACGATGTTCCGTTCTTGAGATATTCTGTTCACACACAGACACAGACACACAGACACACACACAGACCAATCGCTAAAAACATGTTTTTTGGGTTCAGGGGGTCTGAAAACGTATAGATCCGGTGAAAACTCGATTTCGAAAAATCGACATGAAAACAATACTTTCCTTCCTATATATTCATATAGGCAAGAGAAAGTAAAAATATTCAAATAACTTACAGTAGAGAATCAAAAATCCGAACCATTGGACCATCCGTCGTTGGGATTTTCCAACTTAACCTAAAAATGCCGCGCTAGGGTGACCAGGCGTCCCATAAAAAAACGGGAAAGTCCCGTTTTTCACGTTGTGTCCCGTTGTCCCAAAAAACGTTGTCGGGACTTCAAAATGTCCCATTTTCTTACTTTTATAATTACATAATAGAGAAAAAAGACATTATTAAGTTGGCTGGAGCAAATGAAAAGTACACCAAAACTTAAAAATGTATCGCAATTTGTGAAATTCGGTTACCAGTAGTGTATTTTAATTGTATATCCTTGTTCATTTATACTTGAGAAATAACTTTAGTAATAAAGTAATATGAACCTCAACATTTTATTTATTTATTTTTATTCCTTGAAAAACTAGCAAATTGTGTGATATGATGGGCTTAAAAGAAAAGAAAATTTACGTTTTAAGTTTTAAAAACAAGTTTAGACACTTGATTTTTTTTATTTTATAATATTGTTATAATGAAGTGGCGAAAATAAAATCAGGTGGTCAAATAAAATCAGCTTCTCATAAACAGCTGACTGGTTAAATATAAAAACGAAGGTTCCCATTGTTGGGACGTGGCCGCGGTTGGAATGGCTGACGTGTTAGTGGTCTAAATTGTACGGGATTCTTCGTTACGGTGAAGTTTGTTATTTTGTCAGCAGACATTGTTATTTAATGTTTAGTTTGGTAAGGGATATTGTCTATTTTATTTTATCGTTTATTAATTGTGTGAACTGTATTATTTTCAATGTTTAATAACTTATTTTCATAAACTCATGTTCATTGTTGTCGTTTGTAAAGGTTAGTTTTTAGTTCTTGTCAAATAATTGTGTTAAATAACTATATGTGAATTAATTAAATAAAAGTTTACAATTTTACTTTACTATAACGAGTTGTAACAATATTTTTGACAGACGAACATTAAACCAGGATTGTGTAGGCCCTATTCCATACCCCCACCCCTAGACCACAGCCCCGGTAGTGCGTGTTATATTAGTGTCCCATTTTTACATGGTAACAATCTGGTCACCCTAGCTTAGGCGCATAGTTAACCATTTTAACACATTCAATGCTGAGCAATTATGAGCGATTTCTCCTGTCGGGATGCTTACTAGTGCAGGGTGTTCTCCGCTTGCTTTACAAAGGGCCTACAACTTATGTTACTAACATTTTTATAGATTTATTTTATTTACTACCTAAACACATGGATTTATGTTTGCTTATAACATAAAAGTAAACAATTCAATGTTCTTTTTAGGATTATCTTCGCCTGTTTTAATAAATATATTTCTTGTTTAAATTTTTCCATTTACCGTTACGATTTACGAGTAATTTTTTATGTAATTTTAAACTACAAAATTAGTGAACCGAAAAGTTTGAAATTTAAACACAACATAGACAATTATATTCATACAGCGTGTACGAAATTTCAAATTCGTAAGTTCTTTAAATTTTGATTTACTTACAATATTCATGTTACTATCTTACTATCCATGTTGCAGGTTGTGTACGTGACATCCTGTCGGACTGTCTACCTGAATTGACAGACTGCATTGTCAATTCAGGAATCTTCCTGAATTGACAGGGGTCTTCCTGAATTGACAATGCAGTCTGTCAATTCACGAAGACAGTCAGATTCAAGCAACATGGATAGTAGCGCCTAACCCCGCATTACTCCAGTCTATTTTTCAAAATGTAAAAAATTCTAACACAATATTGGCCAATCAATATTTCATGTTATTAACATATCTGTACTAAGTCTTTTACGCTGAATAAAACGATAGTTTGCCCGTGCCGAACGATCAAGCATTTACCGAGATAGAAAGGGTCTAGAATATTGTAAATAAATCAAAATTTTAATAACGTACGAATTTCAAATTTCGTAACGCTCTACGAATATAATTGTCTATGTTGCGTTAAAATTTCAATTTTTTCGGTCAAATAATTATAGAGTTACACGCCTCTAAACGCATGAAATTTCTTGCGGTAGCAAAAAACTGGGTCTTTTTGCCTTCCAACCTCGATATGCCAATTTTTAAAACATTAAAAACATAGGACTATTAAGGGTCAACGCAGAATAAAATGAGCTAAATCTTGATGTAAAGTGTGTTGAAATCCGACTCATAGTTTTGGAGATGCTTTGGGTTGAAACTCGGGTGTCTATGATTATGAAACCGATAGCAGTCATGGTAATCTCCTCTGAAAATAATCAATTTTATAATACATCCACACCCTGTGGTGAATGAAGTGAATGTGTCATTGGCGGGGTGGAAAGTAGATGCTTTATAGAGGGCTCGGCAAGGTGATAAGCATACTTTTCCCCTCAGTGAGGAAGGCTATGGTAAACCACCACAGTCCTCGTAAAAACTTAGTAATACCTCAGGATCTTTTCCGTTTTCTGTATGCCACTATCAAATCCGAATTCCGTGAAGGGTTGCACATTTGTTCATTTCTCCCATTCCCTGCCCTACTGAATACTTTTACTGAGACAGGCACACTCACGCACGCGTACACACGTCCTTCCCAGTCACGGTATAAAATAGTATACAATATTCCAGGTTCTGTTTGTTTTATTTCTTAGATTGTTTTATTTTGTTATTACTACGTTACTATTAAGTTATATTTTTTAATTGTTTTTTTTTTGCTATTACTAGGCTAAATTATACTATTACGTTATATTTTTTAATTATTTACATTGAGAAGAGAAAGTCGTGCGAGTGTTTCACACATACTTTTTTAGTTGTCACATCTTCTGGGATTATGCAATAACCCGCTTTCCAGAAGGAACTCTACAGCATCTTCCTCCGTCTGAATATTACTAAGTAACTCTTCAAAATTCATGGCAGACTGTGTAGTAACTAAATGTGAAATCGGAGTGGAGTTGACACTACACAGGAATATTGCTAGTCAGATTGGTGCGCTAGAGTGACGAGCAGGAGTGGGAGAATTGTGTAACCCTTCAGGGAATTCGGATTTGATAGTGGCATACAGAAAACGGAAAAGACCCAAACCTCAAGTGCAGCGGTTCCCGAACTGTTTTTTTACCACGCCCCTCTTCTGTCAAGAAGAAAACCACGTGCCTCTTACACAATTTTACGTGATAATGAAAAAAAACAAGTAGGTACATTAAATAACCATACGTTTATTTTTTTATTCTTTTTTAAAACATTACAAGTTGTAATTTAAATTGAACAAGTAGGTAAGACACAAAATAAATCGTTCAGGTGGATGACCTTGCATTTTTTTTACAAGATTCCCTATTCTAGATTGATTATTAAAAATCTGGTGTGAAACAATCACACAACTTTCTCTTGCCAATGCAAATAATTTACAATATAATTTAACATTAGTAATAAAATATTAGAAATAAACAAAAAACTAACCTCAATAAACATAACCTTATTTTAATCATGAGTGAAACACTCAAAATGAAAATCAACCTCAGTCTGGCTTAAAAATATGGAAAATCACTATTTCACGCTAAACTAGGCTCTGTAGAGAAAAATACGTTAAATAAAAGTTGTAGATCTTTAAATTTCCTATAAATTTGGTTATATACACTTTTGTCGTAAAATGCATACTAAGGCCAAAATCTTTAAAAAAATCGATTTTTCACACGTTTTCGTGAGAAAAAATCAGAAAATCGCTAATTACTGCTAAACTAAGCGTCATACAAAAAAATGTTTGAAACAGAAGTTGTAGGTTTTTAAATTCTCTACAACTTTTATTATATAAGTTTTTGCGCTAAAATTTATATTAAAGCCGTAATCTTAAAAAAAACAACGTTTTTACGGGAAAACAGCCTCACCGAGAATTTCAGCAAACATGGCGCCTACCCTATCTTGTAGAGAATAAAAAATTGAGTAAAATAGGTGATTTTAAAAAAAATCGTAGGACCAGTTTTCGAGAAAATCGCAAAAAAGTGAAAAATTACACGAATAAACTACTACTTCCGGTTGACCGATTTTGATGAAAATGTTCGTGTCGGGTCCGGTAGTGGTACGTAACTTAAGTTTCAAGTTTCAATTTCGTACGATGTTCCGTTCTTGAGATATTCTGTTCACACACACACACACAGACCAATCGCTAAAAACATGATTTTTGGGTTCAGGGGGTCTGAAAACGTATAGATCCGGTGAAAACTCGATTTCGAAAAATCGACATGAAAACAATACTTTCCTTCCTATATATTCATATAGGCAAGAGAAAGTAAAAAGTGCCAAACGTATATCATTAGCATTATCAAGTTGCCCCGATACTTGTCTTCATTGCAACAAGTGCTGAAAACGCTTCTTCCCACAAAAGGCGCGTGACAAAAAGGTAAATAGACGTGCGGACGGCAAAGCTACTACCACAAGGTCCCACCGCCCCCGCCCCCAATTAGGGGAAACAGCCTTTCGGCTGATCACCTAAACAACAACGTGAGAAATGTAAGTAACACCCAGTGATAATGTTTTTACTTTCTCTTGCCTATATGAATGTATAGGAAGGAAAGTATTGTTTTCATGTCGATTTTTCGAAATCGAGTTTTCACCGGATCTATACGTTTTCAGACCCCCTGAACCCAAAAAACATGTTTTTAGCGATTGGTCTGTGTGTGTGTGTGTGTGTGAACAGAATATCTCAAGAACGGAACATCGTACGAAATTGAAACTTGAAACTTAAGTTACGTACCACTACCGGACCCGACACGAACATTTTCATCAAAATCGGTCAACCGGAAGTAGTAGTTTATTCGTGTAATTTTTCACTTTTTTGCGATTTTCTCAAAAACTGGTCCTACGATTTTTTTAAAAATCGCCTGGTTTATTCAATTTTTTATTCTCTACAATATAGGGTAGGCTTCATGTTTGCTGATATTCTGTGTGAGGTGTTCTTACGTAAAAACATTTTCTTTTTAAGATTGCGGCTATAATATGCATTTTAGCGCAATTATTTATATAATAAAAGTTGTAGAGAATTTAAAATTTTACAACTTTTATTTCAAACATTTTTTTGTATAAAGCTTAGTTTAGCAGTAATTAGCGATTTTCTGATTTTTTTCTCACGAAAACGTGTGAAAAATCGATTTTTTAAATATTTCGGCCTTAGAATGCATTTTACGACAAAAGTGTTAAAAATAAATTTTATAGGAAATTAAAAGATCGACAACTTTTATTTAAAGCATTTTTACTACAGAACCTAGTTTAGCGTTAAAGAGTGATTTTCGTATTTTTAGGCCAAACTGAGTTCGATTTTCATTTTGCGTCTTTCACTCATGATTAAAATAAGGTTATGTTTATTGAGGTTAGTTTTTTGTTTAATACTAATGTTAGGTTTATTGTTAATTATTTGCACTGGCAAGAGAAAATTGTGTGAGTGTTTCACACCAGATTTTTTATTCTATAAGAGTGGGCGTATGCATAATATACACGCGTAGTCACGTTCAAAAATCAACATTTTAGCCGCCAAAGAGTATCTTGGCATGGTTAACAAAAGATCCCTTATTTTAAAGGCAATAAGAATGAAATAAAGAATAATAATAATATTTTAGATGCGACATTAGAAGAAAAGTAAAACGCTTGATTAATTATGTAAATAATTCATAAAATGGCAATAAACCCGACCCGCCTGAGCATAATTTATTATAGCGCCACATAAACATCCGATAGCTTATTCAAAAACATCTATAAATTTACGCGGTTAAAAATAATCAACTTTACGTGATCTAATTTCCTAACTTAGTCATGATTAATAAGTCAATGACTAATTTCCATAAATGACTGATATTAATCGGACCGCTCGTTTGGTAAATCTACATGTCAACTAATTAGCCAACAGCGTAACAGATCACCGACTTTTTTAGTAGGTTAGTATTGTTATGTCTACACTAGCAGTAAAGGTACACTACCCACCGGGTTGGTCTAGAGGTAAAGTCGTCTCCGAAAATCAGCTGTTAAACAGCTTATTTTTGGCTTTTTAGTGAAGGTAGTTACTTTTATACAGATTTGAATGCTAGACAGTGGTTACCGGTGTACTTTGATGGTTGAGGTTCAATTAACCATACTCTAAGGAATGGTCGGCCTGAGTCTGTACAAGACTACACCTCATTTACACGTCATACAAATCATCCTCATCTCATTGGGTCATAGGGTTGCTTATTGTTCAAAATTGAACAGATTGCAACGTACACATATTAGGAATTAAAAAAAAAATACACACTGCTCACCAAACCAACAAAAACAATCTGGTGTGAAACACTCACACAACTTTCCGGAAAACAGGACGTCAATATATTTTACGTAGATTTACCATCCGGTTTACCGGACGTCCGTAAGTTATGCACAAAGTGCCAACGTTAGGATAACCGAACATTTCCAAAAAAACTTTTAGTAAACTAGTAAATAGCAATAGTGGAAGGTACGGTGACATATGGGGCAGAGGTGTGGACCATTACACAAAACATGAAAAATAGAATCAGTACAGTGGAGAACAGATATTGGAGAAGATGTTGCAGATTGACGTTACGAGATAGGGTAACGAATATAAGAGTAAGAGAGATAATGGGCATTGAAGACTCAATAATAGACCGTATTGAGAGAAAACAACTGCACTGGTATGGTCACATGCGAAGAATGAGCAACGTACGAATCCCACTGAAGGCGTGGAACTGGAGACCGCAGCGAAATAGAAAAAGAGGAAGACCGAGAGGGAGATGGATGGAAGGTATTGACAGAGCCATGGGAAGAAGAAACATGGAGGAGTCATGGCAAGACAGGCAAAAATGGCGTTTTGACTGCGACAAACGACCCATAGTGTTGTAAATAGTCGCCACTATATATATAGTAAATTTTTAGTAAACTTTTAGCAAACCACCTCACTCCTCGATTTACTTAGTAAAACCTCTATTTATAGGTTCAAACCAGCCTTCCGGCTGATGACCTCAACAACAACACGCTCAGAGTAGCCTATATAAAAAACGCAACAAATAAGTTTTTGGGTCTTTTCCGTTTACTGTATGCCATTATCAAATCCGAATTCCCTGAAGGGTTACACAATTCTCCCACTCCTGCGTCCAGCGTGCCAATCTGACTAGCAACATTCCTGCGTAATGTCAACCATTCCGATTTCACAGTTAATTACTGCAAGAAACCACCGGGTTGGTCTAGAGCAACCCGGTGGCTCCCTTGGGGGGCGCGCCCCCCAAGGGAGGCGTGAAGACACTCAAGGGGGGCGCGGGACTTCAAGATAGCGTTACCCTCCATAACGGATCCTTTCAGTGTCAACATAGACTTCCTGCCCGAATTATTTAAAAAACAAGTTTTAGAAATAAAAAATATTTCTGCTGCGATAAACGATTTCGATAAAATTGACAAAACATCACTTTGGGTTAAGTATTACCAAGTTTACCCCAGTATATAACAGCAAGCGGCAGTAATTGTCATCTTTATCAAGCACCTATCTGTGCGAAAAAGTGTTTTCAGCACTTGTTACAATTAAAACAAAGCATCGGTGCAATATTGGTTTTATCAATGATTTACGGTGTGCACTTTCAAATAATCAACCTTTTTTTTAAAAAAAAAAAATGCGAGGTCATCCATCCACTGATTTATTTTGTCTCTTGTTAAAATTAAATTGCAACTTCTAATGCTACAAAAAATCAAAAAATAAATGTATGGTTATTCAATATAATACGTGACTTTTCATTGTCCAAAAAAACTGTGTAAGGGGGCGTGAGAAGTTTTCTTTTTGGCAAAAGGGGGCGTAATAGATAAAAGTTTGGGAACCGCTGGTCTAGAGGTAAAGTCGTCGCCAAAATCAGCTGTTTAACAGCTGATTTTCGGAGACGAAGGTTCCTGGTTCAAATCCTAGTAAAGGTAGTTACTTTTATACGGATTTGAATGGTAGACGGCGGTTACCGGTGTACTTTGATGGTTGGGGTTCAATTAACCATACTCTCTCAGGAATGGTCGACCTGAGTCTGTACAAGACTACACCTCATGTATACGTCATACATATCATCCTTATCTCATTGGGTCATGGGGTTGCTTATTGTCCTGAATTGAACAGATTGCAACGTACACACATTAGGGATATAAAAAAAAAATTACTGCAAAGTCTGCATAGTCAGTCTACTATTAATTTTGTAGTTACTTAATAATATTCGGATGGAAGATGATGCTGCAGAATTCCTTTAGGAAAGGGAGTTATTGCATAATCCCAGAAGATGTGACAACTAAAAAAGTCTGTGTGAAACACTCAGACTTTCTCTTCCCAATGTAAATAATTCAAAAATATAACGTAATAGTAATGTAATAATAATTTAATGTAAATAATTAGAATAGGTTAAAGTAACCTGTACATTAAAAAACGACATAAAGAGAAACGCTGGAGAGAGCTGGAGTAGGACGGCGCAGGACAGAGAAGAGTGGAGGAGTCATGAAGAGGCCTACATAGCTAATATTTTAGCTTTGTAAAAAGGGCTAAGAAAAAAAAAAAGAAAGTAACCTGTAAATAAAGAATATAAAATAATGCTGCTTAGGTCATCAGCCAAAAGGCTGGTTTGAACCTGTAGAGGTTAAGTAAATCGAGGACGAGGTGGTTTACAATTGCCTTCCTCACTGAGTGGAAAAGTATGCTTATCAGCATGCCGGGCCCTCTGAAAAGCACATATTTTCCAATCTGCAAATAACACCTTCACTTCATTCACCACAGGGTCTGGCTGTATAATGAAATCCATTAATTTCAGAGGAAACTACTCTGATTAGTGTCTTTTGCACCTCTACCTCTTCTGTTCTTAAATTATTAAGTCATTTAATAGGCTGACCATGTGATAAGAAACAGAACTATTTATTTTAGCCCTGCAATGAACTGATTGAGTGTAAATAATTTAACACTCCACCTGTTCGTTCTGGGCATATATAAAATAATAAAAACCTCAAAATAAAACAATTAAAATAAGAAATAAAACAACAGAACGTGTAAAATAATATTTTTTACTGTAAACTGTGACTGGGAAGGACGTATATACGCGTGCGTGTGTCGTCTCAGTTTGAGTTCTTCAGTAAGGCAGTGAGTGGGAGAAATGAACACTTTTACAACCCTTCAGGGAATTCGTATTTGATAGTGGCATACACAAAACGGAAAAGACCCCAATTTTTTTTTATTTAATAATATAGAAAGAATTAAACAAATTGTTTCTGTTTTGCCACACAAAAAAAAACTAAAGGATGGTGTAAAAAAAACTAGTAGGAAGTAAACACCCAATAAATAGGGGAATCAAAGATACAAAAACAGTACCTAAAGATATTTACATCCTGTGTACATCGTACCCTATGAATCATACTGACAGTTAGAGAAAGGGTGACACCCTCAATACATACGAGAACTGTCAGTAAAGCTAAATGACACCTGCTAAATCTAATTTTTAACCTTTAAGCCTCAATCACCAATGATGTTTTTACAAAAAAACCATTTGTATTCTTTTCTATTAATCTCATTTTTAAATTTACATAAGCCCAACAAAATAAATATTACAAAACATACACTTTAATATTTTATTTGTGGCTTAATTCGGAAAACAGGACGTCAATATATTTTACGTAGATTTAACATCCGGTTTACCGGACGTCCGTAAGTTATGCATAAAGTGCCAACGTCCGGATAACCGAACATTTCCAAAAAAAACTTATAAACAAAAATTAATGGAATAATGTATTTTGAAACCACCTCCGTGGTGTAGTTGACTAGCACGCTAGCCTACAAAGCGAAAGGTCCCGGGTTCGATTCCCGGCTTGGGTCTGGAAATTTTAACACGTTAAAATTACCGTTAAGGTACCAAAACCCATAGTAGTTGGTAATTACCAAGCTGTCGATGCTACTAAAAATACAATAAAAAAAACTTTTTTGAATATTTTTAGTGTTAGAACGGTTTCTTTTTTTTGAACACAATAAAAATTAATTTTTAATTAATTTTTAAGGAGATTTCATTTTTCCGTGTGAATTTTGGTCGGCAGTGGCAGGCTTACGTAGTGGTTAGTGGCCTGCAAGTTTTCAAAACAAGGGTTGGCACTTTTTGAACACCGGTATTTAAATTAAATGGAACCCTAGATCAAACTTTTAAATATTGTTTCGGCACTGAAAGAGTTAAACCCAAAACATCGGCAATTCAAAAGCACAGTGTATTTCCCTCGTGTTAAATACCAATTAACCGTTAAATCTTCTTCTTCTTTCTCTCTCCCCATGTGCCTTACAGCGTCGGGGTAGTCTCGGACAACTTCCTCCATTGTACTCTATCCGCCGCCAATCGTCTCATTTGCCCTAGGGCCATGCCTCTTTCCTCTCCCAATCTTCGTATGTGCTCATCCAATTTCCAAATCGTAAATTAGGTTTGTCCAGTCTTTTATTCCGAAAATTCCTGTCCTGTCCGAGGCTATTTATGTGACTTTGAATCCGCTTTTTCAACGTGTGGGTGATTGGCCCAACGACGTCGTTTTTGGAGTACTTCTTCGTCTGGCTCCTACCCTTTGACCTGTCCGGCTTGGGAGGCCCTGCTGGTAGTTACACTACCGCCGGCATAGCTCTCCGGGTCTTGGGAGCACGCAAGCCCCTCCACCATCTACAATAACCGTTAAATGATCGATTTATTCTATTATACTATAGACTGTTTTATACACAATTAAAAAGATAAAGCTAGGTTAAATTTTCGAAAATTTAAACAGTTTTCACACGACTTTAGACACGATTTCCCGCCGTTAATTCCTGCTAATTTTACCGGTTCTCCCAACAAATTTATTGGTTTTTTTTTTAGTAGGAATTTGTTAATCCGCCATTTACACAAAACAATTTTTTTCCTTAGTAATCTAGATACAAATTAATAGAACTTAAAACATTTTCAGCCCATGGTGTAGTAGTCACTGCAGCTGTCTTCTAAGCCAGGGGTCCAGGGTTCGATTCCCGTTCAGCTGTATCGACATTTTTCCATCTATCACACGTCTCATTGTCTGCATAAGCAGTAATTACAAAACAATATGACGTAAAACAAAAGTAATACAAAAATTTTCGAACTATAAAAATGCAATTTCAATTAAGTTTTCATTTTTAAATAGGACATTAAAAGAAACGGGATTTTATCAATATTCGAGACAATTTTCACGTGAAAAAATTAAGTGAGATATTTCTAACGCTATTAAAATAATGGTTAAATAACGTGAAACATAAATAATAAGATTTATAATCGTGTTAACTGTAATTCGCGTAAACATACTAAAATAACGTAACATCTTAATATCAGAAAATTTATAATTTTACTGAGGCCTTTAATATTGTTTAGACCTAACGAAAGGTAAATTCTGAATTTTTTTACGGCATGTTTGATAAAAATATAAATAAATCATTAATGTTAAATTTAAAATGTCCCTCCTGGTTCTATATAATTACCAAAGAAAGAAATCTTATGGTCCAACAAAATTTTAGAATGGAGATTTTAATCAAGTGCTTCAATTAATACAAAATGATAGTACTTTAAAAATATATAAATGATGTTTATAAATCCTACGAAATATATCTGAATAGATTACTAAAAATCACAAAAATCAGGACAATTAAAATTCATAATGATGAAATATAATATATTAATTCATAATTAAATTCATAACGATGAAAGCTGCCCATAACGGACAGGTGGAGTGTCAAATTATTTACACTCAATCTGTTCGTTGCAGGGCTAAAATAAATAGTTCTGTTTCTTATCACATGGTCAGTCAATTAAATGACTGTATCAATTAAGAACAGAAGAGGTGTAAAAGACACTAATCAGAGTTATCTTCTCTGAAAGTAATGAATTTCATTGTACAGCCAGACCCTGTGGTGAATGAAGTGAAGGTGTCATATGCAGAGTGGAAAATATGTGCTTTTCAGAGGGCCCGGCATGCTGATAAGCGTACTTATCCACTCAGTGAGGAAGGCAATGGTAAACCACCTTACTCCTCGTTTTACTTAGTAAAACCTCTAGAGGTTCAAACCATCCTTTCGGCTGTTGACCTAAACAACAACAATGATGAAATAGCCGACTTTAAAGCATTAGTTGCTAAACAAGATGTTAACACGTCTTAGTTTCCAAGAAGTGCGTATTCGTATAAAAAATACGGTCACACAAAAATTTAATATACCAGACACCACAAACAGTTTATGTAATAATTCTGAAGGGTAAGGGAAAAAAATTAGGTGTAACAATATCTTAAAAGTAGCATTTGTTTTCGCATCAATAAGTACAAAGAAACAATAATTATTTTTTTTGAAATATCAATTATTGAAAACTGTATCTCGTTCAAAAATTGAGGTCTGTGAGTTCTACCATCTTTCAGAAATCATAACTTTTAAAAGATACATCCAAACTGATTTCTAAGATACTTTTTTTTTAAATTGGCCGGAATTTTATTCTCTAGGGCCCCTAGTACGCAAAATGAAGTAATTCTGCTTCAGACTTTTATTAAATTTATTTATTTCTTCTTTGGTCAGAATTTATGCTAACAGAGAAATATTTAAAGAAATTAAATAAATAGTTAGAGAATACTGTATGTACACATGGTACTCTAAAATTAAACTTTTCCTTCAATTTTATGTAAACCATGTTTCATGTTTTACTAATTTCATGTAAATTGGCCAAACTTATAATTTAAAATGCCAACGTTTACGAAACCCAAGTAATGATTTCTAATCAGTGCTTTTTAACCCTACCTTGATTTTAGGTGATGATGTAAAATTTCTTATTATTTTTTGTTTTTTGGCATGTCCTGTAGGGCATGTCAATAAGTTATAAGTTAGTATAACACCTGAAATAGATATTTCAGTTACACATTGATGTACTACTACAAGCTTACTTATTACGATAAAAGTATGAGCTTCAATATAATTACAGGTACACAATAGTACACAGTTTTCTCAGCATTTGCTAAAATACTTTAGATGTTTATTACAAGTAGGAAGATAATTAACTCTAAACAAATTATTTATAGAGTTAATTATCTTTTTTATTATTATATAATATTATTTGATTTTATAAAACGATAGCTGCTCCAACAGTACTTTACGGAAGTGAAACGTGGGTTCTGTCAAGACGGGAAGAGAGCCGATTACAAGCAGCAGAAATGAGATTTCTCCGGCAAACTTATGGCTGTAGTAGAGAGGACCGTTACAGAAACACGGAGATACGACAACATCTTAATATCTTCTCCATAAATGATAAAGTAATGGAGGGCAGGAAGAAGTGGATAGATCACTTAGGTAGAATGAAGGATGAAAGAGTACCCAAGCAGGCACTATGGTACAAGCCAAGGGGTAAAAGGGATCGAGGACGACCAAGGAAGAGATGGGCGGATGGTGGAGGTTCGGAACAGGCAGCAACGCCTAACCCGTGAAAGGCAGAAGAAGAAGAAGAAGAAGATAATATTATTTGGAAAGAAATTCTTGTACACTATAAAAAGTTTCAACAATCAAGTAATTTTTCAAACTTTTTTTTTAAAGGAATGCAAATTATAAAATTTTAAAAATTGGGGTAATTTATTGATTTATTTTCGCCCCGCATTAGTCGGTTATTGTTCAAACAATTTGGTGTTGTGGTTAGCCACATAATAATCGTTTCTGTTTCTGATGTTATTAATACATTAATTAAAACTCGAGTAAATATAATAACAGCATTTCAGGCACACAAAGTTTTTCACCAATATGCAGCGCAAAAACATTTTTTGGAAGGTATTTGTAGATTCGCTCCTAAAGACTAATGAAATAAAACAGTAACTCATCTCTTTGAAAATTAAAGAAAAATCAATCGCTACTAACAAACAAGGAAAATAAAAGCAAAAACAAAAGAATTGATAATGAATAACAAAAACAGAACGAACATTATTAATTACTTCATATTAAATTAATAAAACAAGCAGTACTAATTTACTTAAAACTCATATTCGGAAATCTTCATCAATAAAATAATTAATTTACCTTTATATTAGCAGGAATCTTTAAAGACATCGCCAAGGTTTGAAGTTGCCTGTATGAACAACTTCGCAAATCAACTTCTTCGTAACATTCTGAATTTTTCCGTGGAACTTCCATTTTACCTTTGAGTAATTAACATCCACAAACAACAAACAGCCACCCAAAGCACACCACTTGCAGAGTCGAACTGATTGCACCACGTGCTCCAATAAGCAATAACCCCTACTGGCTCTCTTCTTGTTGGCGGCAGAATCAACAGGTTGTCAACCTTACCAACCAAAAATCAAACCTTTTCACATTTTTATTAAATTTTCGTTACTTTTATAAAACATAAACCAAAATAGTGTTAACAAAAAATTGATTAATATATTTTAATATTTTAAATAAATAAATAAATTTGTCTGTGCTACTATACCATGCGGCCTACCGCGTTACGTTTAGTGAAGTGTTTTTTTTGTTGATGTGGTAGCACTATCCACTAGCACTTTTCGCAATACATACTTTTACAATAAGAGGATAATTTAAAGAAAAAAGGGTAATATAAGGTCAATGAAAAGGATAATAATTTGCAAATGAGAGCCCAAAGAAAAATCGGCATAAATACCCCTCGCTTGTTTTGTTTTATTTTTCTTCCATGATACTCACACATCGATCGGTGAGAGGAGCATTTTGCGCTGTGTCGAGTAGTTTGTCCTGCTCAAGAAAAACACAGCTGTTTCTTCATTAGCAATTACATTACTATAAAAATATTTTACCAACATTTTGCGTCTAGTTGACCCATAACCTTACTGTAGTTAAAACATAACTACAAAATAAAAAAAGTAAAATCTGTGAATCTTTACGCGCGAAAACTTTTAGTGGACAGTGCTACCACATCAACAAACGCAAACTTCACTAAACATAATGCGGTAGGCCTCAGTATCTTTGTTAAAAAAATAAATACTTGGCAATAAATCTGAAATTACGTACACAGGAAAACTGATCACACTCAAGTACCATAAGTTAATAAGAATATAGAAGTATTATTGTGCTGCTCGCTGCAAAAATATTTTTAAATGATTAGCAAACATTCTGCCCAGAGCAGACAGGTGGAGTGTCAAATTATTTACACCCAATCTGTTCGTAGCAGGGCTAAAATAAATAGTTCTGTTTCTTATCACATGATCAGCCAATTAAATGACTGAATCATTTAAGGACAGAAGAGGTAGAGGTGTAAAAGACACTAATCAGAGTTATCTTCAATGAAAGTAATAAATTTCATTATACAGCCAGACCCTGTGGTGAATGAAGTAAAAGTGTCATTTGCAGAGTGGAAAATATGTGCTTTTCAGAGGGCCCAGCATGCTGATAAGTGTACTTTTCCATTCAGTGAGGAAGGCAATGGTAAACCACCTCACTCCTCGTTTTACTTAGTAAAACCTCTGTAGGTTCAAACCAGCCTTTCGGCTGTTGACCTAAACAACAACAATAGCAACAATTGTCAGTGTTATAATTTATGATTTTTTATTGTTTTCTTCCATTTAACTGTAGCCTACTTAGCTATTACTAAAAGGCTTACTTTTAACTACAACTTTTCAATAGTTTGTAGTTTAATATTATAGTTTTGAATTTATGATATTGAGTTACATTGCAACTAACTCATAATAATATAACTGCGCACTTACAGAAATCAACAGTTCCCTTAACGTAGGTTATGTTTTACTTTTATGTACTGAAAACAAATTAAAAATTTACAATGACAAAACTACAAATATTAAACGAAATTATTCGAGTAGCGGTTAGAGATTTATTTTTTACTTACTCTTGTCCTATATAAAATGCAGGGAAGTAAAGTATTGTTCCACACCGATTTTTACACTTTTTCAGGCCCCCTGAACCCTAAGATTGGAGCAGCCTTTTCATGCATTTCAGTGAAAAAGCGTATATAATCAAAGTTGTAGAAAATTTTAAAAACCTACAATTTTTTCTACAGCGCCGGGTTTAAGCGCCAATTAGTGATTTTTCTTATTTCTCATTGAATTCGATAAAATATGGGGTGTTCTAAAATTTCAGCCTTTTGCATTTTACAATAAACCAACAACTTTTAATTTAAGTCGTTGTTCTACAGAGCGTAGTTTAGCGTCAATTAGTGATTTGCCGTATTTTTAAGTCCAACAGAGGATGATTTTTACTTAGCACCATGGACTCATGAATAAACTTACGTTATATTTTTCATATTTACATTGGAAAGAGGAAGTCATGCGTGTATTTCACAATAGAGTTTTATCAGAAATACATAACAAATTGTTGGTTGTTACTACAAAGAAAACTTTGATAGGATATGAAAACATAGAAATATTCTGATCGAAGACAGTTTGATTTTTGAAAAATGTAAAAACTTATTTTAGTTAAATAAGGATTCCGTGTAGCCTTTGTAGAGTTTGTGTTTTTTCTTGCTTGTTTAATTATTGTTATCTAGAATTTACTCCCCTGATGCTCATGTCTGTAACAGTTCTCCCCTCTGCAATAGTTTAGTTCTAGGAACAACGTTTGCACCCCGCTTCGGTACCTAACCTCCTCCATAAAAGATCAAAACATTAATCGCAACCTTCTCGGTTTCCCTTCCCCCTCGCGGTGAGTACAGCCCTAATTGTCCATCTACTATAAAAGAGCAGTATTTTTTTTACTTTAAGAGTACTCCGCGCAAGACAGCGCCTACAGGTTGTAACCGAAAGTTTTACACTAGTTGGCGCGTATCTACCTCTCTGCCTGACAATTATCTTGCACTACGTTCCATCATAATAATATCTGTTGTTGTTTAGGTCATCAGCCAAAAGGCTGGTTTGAACCTCTAGAGGTTTTACTAACAAAACGAGGAGTGAGGTGGTTTACCATTGCCTTCCTCACTGAGTGGAAAAGTACGCTTATCAGCATGCCGGGCCCTCTGAAAAGCACAAATTTTCCACTCTGCAAATGACACCTTCACTTCATTCACCACAGGGTCTGGCTGTATAATGAAATTCATTACTTTCAGATAAGATAACTCTGATTAGTGTCTTTTACACCTCTACCTCTTCTGTTCTTAAATGCCTCATTTAATTGGCTGACCATGTGATAAGAAACAGAACTATTTATTTTAGCCCTGCAACTAACAGATCGAGTGTAAATAATTTGACACTCCACCTGTCTGTTATGGGCAGAAAAAAAAATATCTACATCTAGCTAAAATAAACATTATCCTTTTGCGTTTTCAATTATACCGTTCAGATTACTTGTAATTATTGTCGTTTCATAAGACTCCTTAATTAATTATTTTAACCATTAAATTTAACAAAACAATTTTCTCTACTTTTTAATGTTTACTGCTTATATGTTTCAAAAACTTAACACATTCACTATCACGCATGTTAACAAAACAGCTTACAAAATTTTTCAACTTCAGTCTACGAAGAAAATCGAAACGAACCGATGCGATACCAAAATTATAACTTATAAAACTAAAAATGAGTTAAAAACGGGCAAGTGCAAACAGTTGTATTAAACTAGTCACAGACATTAATTATTTTAATGATATGAAATGAACAATCTGAAAAGATAAACAACAAATCACTGGTATTGTTCACTCTCCTGTTATACTTCAAGCGCATAAGTCTTATATTACTTGTGACCAAAAATAAAATAAGTAAAACCAAGTCTGTAATAAAAACCTACTAATCGTAAATAATAATGTAATAATAGTAAATAATGTAACGAAAAATAACAATGTAAGAGTAACAATAGTAAAAGTTTTAGTTATTAATAGTAAACTTATAATCTAACGAGTTTACGTTGCAATCTGTTCAATTCAGAACAATAAGCTACCCCATGACCCAATGAGATGAGGATGATGTGTATGACGTGAAAATGAGGTGTAGTCTTGTACAGACCCAAGCCGACCATTCCTGAGAGAGTATGGTTAATTAAACCCCAACCATCAAAGTACACCGGTAACCACTGTCTAGTATTCAAATCCGTATAAAAGTAACTACCTTTACTAGGATTTGAACCAGGAACCTTCGTCTCCGAAAATCAGGTGTTAAACAGCTGACTCGCGGCGACGACTTTACCTCTAGACCAACCCGGTGGGTAATGGTAAACTAATGTTCGATTTGTAAAACATTTTCTAACAAATGAATTGAACGTGTTTATATTAAGCTTAGAGCGAATCAGTGTTGTATGGAATTTTGTTTTTGATCATGCTGTGCGTATTTTTAATTAATACGCATGCTCACTTGTATTGCTGATTGCCTACGTCTCCGACGTAGGCAATCATGTCTTAGCGTAGACAGACTCTACTAAAATATGAACACAACTTTTTTTTTTTTTTTAATCCCTAATGTGTGTACGTTGCAAACTGTTCAAGTCAAAACAATAAGCAATCCAATGACCCAATGAGATGAGGATGATGTGTATGACGTGTAAATGAGGTGTAGTCTTGTATAGACTCAGGCCGACCATTCCTGAGAGAGTATGGTTAATTGAACCCCAACCAACAAAGTACACCGGTAACCACTGTCTAGCACTCAAATCTGTATAAAAGTAACTACCTTTACTAGGATTTAAACCCGGAACCTTTGTCTCTGAAAATGAGCTGTTAAACAGCTGATTTTGGCGACGACTTTACCTCTAGACCAACCCGGTGGGTTAAACACAACTTAACAATCTGAAAGTCGGCAACATTAAATAATCTGTTTTGTTTCCATTTTTTGACAACACGTCATCAACCTGATTACATTAGGCCTGAGCTTAAAAAACAATCAAGGACCTTTTCCGTTATTTCACATCATCAAAATATCGTGTAAATGCACCTTTACTGTTCAACCCAGCAATCGCTTCAATATTGTATTAGGCGCGGTGCACACTGGAGAAACATGTTTCATGAAACTGGTTTCAGGTAATGGGTTTCGAGAAAACCGTTTCATTGGATAGTGCACACAGAAGCAACGGTTTTCCATTAGTTTCGTGATGGATTCTGACGATGATGTGCTTGTGTTGTGGTGGTGGCTAAGAAATAAGAAAAAAACGCAAGTACTGGGTTCACCCGTTGATCAGGGATTGGCAACACAGTTGTTTTGTGGTAGCTCGCGAACTAAGCAGAGATCCTGATAAATTTAAGGATTTTTTTCGAATGTCGAAGCCACTTTTTGATCGCTTGTTAGAACTAGTGAATCCATTAATAACAAAGAAGGACAGCAACTGGAGGTTAGCTCTGAGTGCCAAGGAAAAATTAACAATTACACTAAGGCAAGTGAAAACAGTTCGATTGTTTCGAAATATTTTTAATAATTTTCAAGTAGTATGTAACAATATGAACCATGTTGATAAGGTATGGTCATTTAAAGTGATGAAAAATCATCTTTCATGTGAAAATTGTACAGACATTGCTGTTTTTCCACTGCTTCAACCAATTTAACTTGAAATATATCGGCCATCGGAGACTGATGAAACGTGAAACTGAAACAACAGGAAACCGTTTTTACGAATTTCTCGAAACCCGGTTTCTTGAAATCAATGAAACAAAAGTTTCATGAAACGCTGTTTGCACCAACCTGTGTTAATCTTACCTATCTGTTGCAAGCAACTACAGTTTCATGTTTCACGAAACCAGTTTCATGAAACGGAAACTTTTGTAAATAACTGTTTCAATAAAGACTATGGGTCTTTCGGTTTTCTGTATGCCACTATCAAATCCGAATTCCCTGACGGGTTGCACAAGTATTCATTTCTCCCACTCATTGCCTTAGTGAATTCTCTTACGGAGATAGACACACGCACGCGTACACACATGTCCTTCCGAGTCCCAGTATTAATAGTACAATGTTATACACGTTCTGTTGTTTTATTTCTTATTTAGATTGTTTTATTATTTTATATTTCTTTATTTACACGTTACTTAAAACTTATTCTAATTATTTAAATTATATTTTACATTTAATTATTATTACATAACTATTACGTTATATTTTTTAATTATTTACATTGGGAAGAGAAAGTCTGCGAGTGTTACACACAGATTTTTTTTAGTTGTTACATCTTCTGGGATCATACAATAACCTCCTTTCCTGAAGGAACTCTGCAGCATCATATCCTTCTCCGTTCGAATATTATAGTATAGTAACTACAAATTTTATAGTAGACTGCAATGTAGACTTTGTAGTAATTAACTGTGAAATTGGAGTGGAGTTGACATTACCTACAGTTGAGCCGTTGTTAGTTTGCTCCTACTGTCAACAAACAAAAGCCTCCTACTACAGGGTGCACGCTAGAGTCTGCGACTTTACCGATGTCGTATTCCTATTAAGTTAACTATTTTTTAAATTATAAGTACTTAAATTACTAAAAACATCAGTCATGATATGACGTAGGCCTAACAATTTTATTTAAAAAATACTTTTAAAACTATTTTGTATTTAAATACTTTTGAAAGTATTTTGTTGTTACTTTTTAATCAGCGTGTACACATTTTGATATAATGCGCATGCTCAGTGACGTCATTAGTTGTTTACATTAGGAGCAAACTAAGAGAGGCTGGACTATAGGAATGTTGCTAGTCAGATTGGCGCGCTAGACTATTCTCTCACTTCAGCGGAAGTGGGAGAATTGTGTAACCCTTCAGGGAATTCGGATTTGATGGTGACATACAGGAAACGGAAAAGACCCAAGACTATTATTATTATTATTATTAGTATTTATAAGTTGGAATGTAGATCTGGGAGAAAATTTGATGGCTATGCGGATGCCCTCTCATTCTACGGGCTTCAGAGTCTGAGCACGCGACGTAGAGTGATGGAAGCCTACTTTACATTTACAACATTCTGCACTCACGAGTTGAAATTCCGAATATCTCGAAGATTTTTCTGAGAGTACCTGGCACAGCTTTAAGAAGTTTTAGGCTGTTTGCTGAAGCTACAAAAAGTAAAATAGCTCCAATCAATAGATGTATAGCTACAGCCAATGAAATAAATGGAGAGGTAGATCTGTTTCACAGAGATAGCAAAATTAAAGAAAAACTGTACAGGATACTGTGAAGGAAGGCTGTAAATACTGCGTGATCTTTATGTTATTTTATGTATTTTTATGTGTTATTTGTGTCTATGTGGTGTATGTTAAGCTTAGCGGCTGACTGTTTTTTTAGAGAAGAAAGAATGACTACGTTAAGTTGTAATGGTGCGGTATACTAAGGTGAAATTATCTTGCTGTTCTACTGTACCACCTCGCATCCTTGCGACCAGCCATAGTAGTGGGTGGAGACGGCGAGGTGTAGGGGAGTTTGGGAGCCCCCAAAAACAAAAAAAAACAAACAAAAAAATTATTGTCTCGTCTTACAGTAATCAATTTCAGTATACAGGTAGATCCTATGGTGAATGAAGTGAAGGTGTCATTTGCAAGGTGGTGAATGAAGTGAAGGTGTCATTTGCAAGGTAAGTTGATGCTTTTCAGGAACCTGGCAAATAGATTAGTATACTTTTCCACTGAGTGAGTAAGACAATAATTGTAAACCACTTCACTCCTCGTATGTAGTGTAGAGGTTCAAACCAGCCAACCAGGCTGATAACCTAAAATTTAAACAAGAACAGGAAAATGACCGCATTAAGTTCTCATGCATTTGTTTAATTAATCTAATCAGTCTAATTAATCGTATTATTAATGAAATCCATAAATTTATATTCTCTAATTTTATGACGTATATATCAGATTTGTCATTTGATAATTTTTATTTACTTTTAAATACTTAATTTAATAATTTCAGATATCGGTGAAATAATTTATTTATATCAATTCGACCTACCACTAAATGAAGCTGGTCAAATTATTTTCCTTAGGAATATAATAATCGGCTGTAATTACGTGGGTTTTGTTGAAATTAGGTATAATGTTAACAAATTTATCATAATATTCATTAATTGTATTACATCACCGGAATTTTGTTTTGAATTTATAAATATTGTAGACGGTTGTTGTGGCGCCAGATAATTCAGAAGTGAACAGTTTACAAAGCAAATTACGCGTCGCCGCCGTGCGTGATAGCACAGCACCCCCCCCCCCGACCATAGATTAGGCGTACACTACATGGCTATCAATTTCACCTTTCAATACTTGTAAACAAATTACGACTTTTCTCTTATTTCATGCCGGTCGCATTGGCGCAGTTGGTAACGTGCTCGCCTCTCATCATGCGGTCTTGGGTTCGAATCCCATTCAGGCACGGCACCTTTTCATACGTTACAAAATAATAATTTCATCCTTCACCGTCTGCATTAGCAGTAATTGCAGAACAGTCGGACGTTGAACCAAAAAAAAAAAAATCTCTTATTTCATCTTTCATTTTTACTTTCTCTTGCCTATATGAATATATAGGAAGGAAAGTATTGTTTTAATGTCGATTTTTCGAAATCGAGTTTTTACCGGATCTATACGTTTTCAGACCCCTTGAACCCAAAAAACATGTTTTTAGCGATTGGTCTGTGCGTGTGTGTGTGTGTGTGTGTGTGTGTGTGCGCGCGCGCGTACGTGCGCGCGCGTGTGTGTGTGTATGTGTGTGTGTGTGTGTGTGTACAAAATATCTCAAGAACGGAACATCCTACGAACTTGAAACTTGAAACTTAAGTTACATACCACTACCGGACCTGACACGAACATTTTTATCAAAATCGGTCAACCGGAAGTAGTAGTTTATTCGTATAATTTTTAACTTTTTTGCGATTTTCTCAAAAACTGGTCCTACGATTTTTTTTAAAAATCGCCTGGTTTACTCAATTTTTTATTCTCTACAAGATAGGGTAGGTGTCATGTTTGCTGAAATTCTGGGTGAGGCTGTTTTCACGTAAAAACATAGTTTTTTTACAATTACGGCTTTAATATGCAATTTAGCGCAAAAATTTGTATAATAAAAGCTGTAGAGAATTTAAAATTCTACAACTTTTACTTTCAACATTTTTTTGTATAACGCTTAGTTTAGCGGTAATTAGCAATTTTCTGTTTTTTTCTCCCGAAAACATTGTAAAAAATCTATTTTTTTAAAATTTCGGCCTTTGTATGCATTTTACGACAAAAGTGTATATAATAAAATTTATGGGAAATTAAAAGATCTACAACTTTTATTTAAAGCATTTTTCTTTACAGAGTCTAGTTTAGCGTGAAAGAGTGAATTTCCGTATTTTTAAGGCAAACTGAGATCGATTTTCATTTTGTGTCTTTCATATATGATTAAAATTAGGTTATGTTTATTGAGGTTGGTTTTTTATTTATTTCTATTGTTTTATTACTAATGTTAGGTTTATTGTTAATTATTGCATTGGCAAGAGAAAGTTGTGTGAGTGTTTCACACCAGATTTTTATCTTACTTAACCACCGGCAGAAGCTAGGTACTCTTCCCCTCCATTAATATTCAAAAAACCCTAAAAAAAAATATTAAAAAAATAGTTAAATTAACCCTCGATCAAAATTGAACTTCCGTTCCAAAATGTTAATATAGAAAAACTTTTTGAGATCAATCTGAGGGATTTATCTGGTATATGTCTACAGGTTCAAACCAGCCTTTCGGCTGATGACCTAATCAACAACAGGTGTACTATCTACGGCCCCGCTCTGCTATCTACTCACAAATATTAGGTAGTAGTTTTTTTAGCTTTCATTTGTTATCGGGAACTGTACTTTGTTGACAACTACCCAATTTGATCGCTGCTTTTTGCTGTATTTTTTTTTTTTGACGTGGATTAGACATGAGTTTGAACAGGGATCCCCAGTAGACTTTGTTCATGGATGGCTGTCAACTGGTCACCATACAAAGTCGCTTGCCCAACCGGTGTTACTTAACAAATAATAGCGACTTTCTACAAGCTGACTGACTGGGCTGGCTCGAAGGCCAAGTATTAGTAAATTTAACATTTAAATATATTACTGACCCCCCAGGTTGATCTTGAGATAAGGTCGTCGCTGGGAGTCAGCTGTTTAACAGCTGATTTTTGGAGGTGAAGGTTCCTGGTTCAAATCCTAGTCAAAAACATTACGCCACCTCTTTACGTTAGCAACAAAACATTACATACAGATTTGAAAACACCACTTGTACAAAATTCCATCGAATACCTACACAAACGCTTTCACGACAAGTCACACGAACACGAGAACCCCCTGGTGCGTTCACTTTTCACCTTCCATTTACCTGATAATCCCCCTAGACGCCTTAAAAGACGCTGGAGTAGAGACCTGCAAATTTGATATTCAAATTTCATTCTTGGGGAGGCACCAATGGGGGCCCTACCCCTATCATGCCTATCCTGTCATTTACATTATTATCATAATCATCACATTTGCTTGTAAAATTTTAAAGTTGTAAATAAAAAATTAAAGAGAAAAAAATCCTAGTAAAGGCAGTTACTTTTATACAAATTTGAAAACTAGACAGTGGTTGTGGGTGTACTTTGATGGTTGGGGTTCAATTAACCATACTCTCTCACTCTGTACAAGACTACATTCATACGTGATACACATTATCCTCATCTGATTGGGTCACGGGTTACTTATTGTTCTCAATTGAAAAGACTGCAACGTACACACATTATGCTAGGAATAAAAAAAAAAATCTGGTGTGAAACACTCACACAACTTTCTCTTGCCAATGCAAATAATTAACAATAAACCTAACATTAATAATAAAATATTAGAAATAAACAAAAAACTAACCTCAAAAACATAACCTTATTTTAATCATGAGTGAATGATGCAAAATGAAAATCAACCTCAGTTTGGCTTAGAAATACGGAAAATCACTCTTTCTCTCTAAACTAGGCTCTGTAGAGAAAAATGCTTTAATTAAAAGTTGTAGATCTTTTAATTTTCTATAAATTAAATTATATACACATTTGTCGTAAAATGCATACTAAGGCCGAAATCTTAAAAAAATCAATTTTTCACACATTTTCGTGAGAAAAAAACAGAAAATCGCAAATTACCGCTAAACTAAGCGTTATACAAAAAATTGTTAGAAATAAAAGTTGTAGAATTTTTAATTCTCTAAAACTTTTATTATATAACGTTTTGCGCTAAAATGCATATTAAAGCTGTAATCTTAAAAGAACAACGTTTTTACGTAAAAACAGCCTCACCCAGAATTTCAGCAAACATGACGCCTACCCTATCTTGTAGAGAATAAAAAATGTAGTAAACCAGGCGATTTAAAAAAAAATCGTAGAACCAGTTTTTGAGAAAATCGCAAAAAAGTGAAAAATTATACGAATAAACTACTATTTCCGGTTGACCGATTTTGATGAAAATTTTCGTGTCGGGTCCGGTCACACAGGGTGGTATGTAACTTAAGTTTTAAGTTTCAAGTTCGTACAATGTTCCGTTCTTGAGATATTCTGTTCACACACACACACACACACACACACACACACACACACACACACACACACACACAGACACACACACAGACCAATCGCTAAAAACATGTTTTTTGGGTTTAGGGGGTCTGAAAACGTATAGATCCGGTGAAAACTCGATTTCGAAAAATCGACATGAAAACAATACTTTCCTTCCTATATATTCATATAGGCAAGAGAAAGTAAAAATTATTCCTCGTTTTATTTATTTACAAATTACAATTTATTTATAAACAGTTTTAAATTTACAAATACTATAATACAATAATTGATGAATTATTAACCCTTTCAGTACCAACGTCCGGAAAACAGGACGTCAATATCTTTTACGTTGTTATAACATCTGATTTACCGGACGTCCGTAAGTTATGCATAACGTACCATATATATATAAGCGAGTTTGATCTACAGCTCCAGCCGCTTCTCGCATCCCATCTGCCATCTCTCTCGGTTCATCCAGTCCCCCTCCACCAGATTTCTATTCCTCATATCGGAATACACCTGCTTGTTCCACAGTTCGGGCGGTCTTCCTCTTCTTCTTCTTCTTCCAGGTGGATCCCAATTCAGCATTCTCTTGGGCCACCTTTCATCTCTCATCCTCTGTGTATGTCCCAACCATATAAGGCGCTTCTTCTCAATTTGCTCCACTGTTGTATCCATTTTCCCCATTCTGTTCCTTATCTCCGAATTTCGTACTCGATCCATCCTTGAAACACAACTACTCCGGCGCAAGAAATCCATCTCCACAGCATTTATTCTTTGCCTGTCTCTTTTGGTCAATTCCCATGTTTCAGAGCCATAGAGCAATATACTCTGTACAATGGAATGATAGATTTTAATTTTCGTACATTTTTTATATTTGTAGACCAGAGTATGGAGTTTAATGTTTGTGTCGCCTGCCTGGCCTGTCCAATTCTACTTGTGATTTCTCTTTTTGAATTGCTCTCCGATGATATTATGCTGCCCAGGTATTTATATTCATCACATTTCACCACATTATGACCTCCTACTTGAAGATCCCTTGCTGTACCTCCTGAAACTAGGTATTTGGTTTTTTTGAAATTTATTTTCATTCCATTTTTCCTATAAGAATCAGCAAGTTTCGTGATCATGTAATGAATATCATGCTCATCACCAGCCATTATTACTTGATCTTCGGCGAACAAGAGTGAGTAGATATATTCGTTATTTATTGGGATACCCATATATTCACACTTTCCTTTCCAGTCCTTTAATATCTCCTCCAGATAGATTTTGAACAGGGTCGGAGAGAGACAACAGCCTTGACGCACGCCCTTATCTGTACCAAATGGCTTTGACACTTTATTTCCTATTTTTATCACATTTATTTGGTCCTTGTAAATTTCTTTGACAGCAGAAATGTAATGCTTATTAATGATTGATTTATCCAAGATTTCAAAAAGTCTCTGTATTGGTACCGTATCGAAAGCTTTCTCCAGATCGATAAATATCAAATGGGTTTCCAAATTCCTCAGTTTTCTCTTTTCAATTAGCTGCTTTAATGTAAACATATTGTCAGTACAAGAGCGTCCCGCGGTAAATCCACTTTGTTCTTCACCTATATTTATTTCTTTTTTAATTCTCTTCCTTATTATGCGTCCATACAGTCTCCCTATTGTAGCTAATACTGTGATACCCCGGTAATTCGCACAGTCATCACGTGATCCCTTCTTGTGGATCGGTGTCAAGTAGCCAAGCTTCCAATCTTGGGGAATTTTATCGTGCATGAATAGGCATCTATTAAATATATATGCAAGGATTTCAAAAGTTCTAGAAATTGCAGCTTTCAAGAGCTCAATTGGGATACCTCCAGGACCTGGTGATTTACCATTTTTTGATTTCTTTAAGACTCTCTTGCACTTCTCTTTCTGTTATCTCATCTATTTGGCCGACAGGTTCATATTCTCCCCACGGTTTTAGATACACCTCTCTATCTTCTTTTAACATCTTAGAGAAGTAAATCCTCCATCTGTCAATGCCTATCAGATCTATTGCTATGCCTTTCCTATCCTTCCTCAGGTTCTTAACAACATTCCATGCCTCTTTTGTCCTTGTGCCACCAATATACTGATCAATTTTTGTGCATGTTTTTTCCCATTCTTCATTCTTATAACGTACCAACGTCCGGATAACTGAACTTTCCAATAAAAGTTTTAAACAAAATTTTTTTTTTTTACGCTTTTATTTGTTATCGGGAACTGTACATTGTTGACAACTACCCACTTTGATAGCTGCTTTTTGCTGTACTTTTTTTTTACGTTAATTAGGCATGAGCGTGAACAGGGACCCCCAGTAGAGTGTGTTAATGGATGGCTGTCAACTTGTCACCACACAAAGTCGCTTGCCCAACCGGTGTTACTTAAAAAATAATAGCGACTTTCTACCAGCTGACTGACTGGGCTGGCCCGAAGGCCAAACAAAAATTAATGGAATAATTTATTTTGAAACCGCCTCCGTGGCGCAGTGACTAGCGCGTTAGCCTACATAGCAAAAGGACCCGGGTTCGATTCCCGGCTAGGGTCTGGAAATTTTAACACGTTAAAATCACCGTTAAGATTCCAAAACCCACAGTAGTTGCTAATGGCCAAGCTGTCGATGCGACTTTAAATAAACTAAAAAAACTATTTTCAATATTTTTAGTGTTAGAACGATTTATTTTATGATCACAATAAAAATTAATTATAACAGGGCATTTTATTTTTTTTGTAACGTTGAAATTTTGGTCGGCAACGGCAGGCACTTTTTGTACACCGATATTCAAATTAAATTGCACTTTAAATCAAACTTTTAAATTGTAGAATAGCAATCAATCATACATAGTATCGTTGATCAAATATCAAGATTAGTAGTCAATTGTTGGAGAATTTCAAATAAATAATTAAATAATAAATAATTAAACATCAGAATAAATAATTTCCAGTTATTATCTTAATATTTTGTATCAAGAATTAAATACATGAAACTAAAATTTAACAAGAAATATTAGAAGTAGGCTATAAATAATAATTCCAGAAGTCAAATCGGTAAACTTGTTGGAAGTGAAGCCACAAAAACAAATGAAAGTATAATTTTAAATAAATAATTTCAATTAATTAAAAGAAATTAATACAAAATGAAAATCTAAATGAATTATGAAACTGAATTCAACAACATAATGATTTTGAAACCAACAGATTAAATTTATGAAAGAATTATTAATTAAATACTATAAAACCGATTGTATCAATGATCAAGTCCCCCATTCGATTCAGGTCAATGGTACAAGGCACAGACAAGAAGAAACTCCAAGAACTTCATCTCGTAAATATATTTAAAAAATGTTCATACTTAATTCTGAGCTCATTAGGCAGGCATAAATTCATTTAAATTAACATAATATAATTGCAATTAACCAAATTAAAGATTTAGTATTATAAGAAAAAGTGTCATCAAAAATCTGGTGTGAAACACTCACACAACTTTCTCTTGCCAATGCAAAAAATTAACAATAAACCTAACATTAGTATTAAAACATTAGAAATGAACAAAAACTAACCTCAAAAACATAACCTTATTTTAATCATGAGTGAATGACGCAAAATGACAATCGAACTCAGTTTGGCTTAAAAATACGGAAAATCACGCTTTCACGCTAAACTAGGCTCTGTAGAGAAAAATGCTCTAAACAAAAGTTGTAGATCTTTTAATTTTCTATAAATTTAATTATATACACTTTTGTCGTAAAATGCATACTAAGACCGAAATGTTAAAAAAAATCGATTTTTCTCACGTTTTCGTGAGAAAAAAACAGAAAATCGCAAATTACCGCTAAACTTAGCGTTATACAAAAAAATGTTGAAAGTAAAAGTTGTAGAATTTTAAATTCTCTACAGCTTTTATTATACAAATTTTTGCGCTAAATTGCATATTAAAGCCGTAATTGTAAAAAAACTATGTTTTTACGTGAAAACAGCCTCACCCAGAATTTCAGCAAACATGACACCTACCCTATCTTGTAGAGAATAAAAAATTGAGTAAACCAGGCGATTTTTAAAAAAAATCGTAGGACCAGTTTTTGAGAAAATCGCAAAAAACTGAAAAATTATACGAATAAACTACTACTTCCGGTTGACCGATTTTGATGAAAATGTTCGTGTCGCGTCCGGTTGTGGTATGTAACTTAAGTTTCAAGTTTCAAGTTCGTACGATGTTCCGTTCTTGAGATATTCTGTTCACACACACACACGCACACACACACACACACACACACACACACACACACACACACACACACACAGACACACACACAGACCAATCGCTAAAAACATGTTTTTTGGGTTCAGGGGGTCTGAAAACGTATAGATCCGGTGAAAACTCGATTTCGAAAAATCGACATGAAAACAATACTTTCCTTCCTATATATTCATATAGGCAAGAGAAAGTAATAAATAAATAAAATATCAAGATCAGTAATTAATAATTTTATTTTGTAATTCAATTTTTTGTCAATTTAAATTTAGTAAATTTCTCAAGTCATTTATTAAAATATCTTATTACAACTTAAAAATCAATTTGCGTTTTCATTTCTTCATTTATTTAATTTTACTGTATTTAAATTCAATTTAATCTAAATTACAATACCATTTAAAAATCCCTTTACAAAATATTTTTACGGCACTGAAAGGGTTAAAATTTACACTACAACTCAGGTGGCCAAAAATCTCTCATATGCGTAAACATTTGCATAAAATAGTTTAGTTTTTAAAGCATTTAATATTTATCTAGACGATGTTATGAATAAACTGAATAAGTTTAGAACAATTTGCGGGACAATACATCGAACTTTGAAAAATAAGACAAGAAAGGATACAAGAATTAAACTGTACAAAACTATGGCAGTCCCGGTTTTGCTGTATGGCAGTGAAAGTTGGACCATGACGCAACGAGAGAGAACTCTAATACAAAGTGCAGAAATGAAGTTTTTAAGGGCGACGGCAGGCTATAACAGACTGGACATGAAACGTAATGAAAGTATTAGAGCAGAATTACAGGTCCAACCACTATTAGACGGCATTGCGCGCTACAATTCCAGGTGGTGTGAACATGTGAATAGAATGCGAGAGGAAAGACTACCAGTCCAAATATTAAGTTATGCCCCACGGGGTAGACGTGATAGAGGAAGACCGCTACGAAGATGGGTGCCGGAACAGGCTTTAGGCCTATCCGTGTTTGGGTGATGATGATGATGATATTTATCTGCTGAAAATAATGAAATAAATAATATTGAAAAGAGAAAACGTCAGTTACTCTTCTGCCAAAACGAGAAAAATAAGCGTCCCCAAAATAGACTGGTAAACCTGTCTACCTGGTCTGTTTACCTTACCGCTTATCTCTTACCCGATCCAAGCTTAGTTTTTACAATTTATCATAGAGACCTGTTAACAAAACAGTTAGTAAATTTTATTTTTTAACTTAACACTACTATCTACGAAAACAATTTTTTACTTTCTCTTGCCTATATGAATATATAGAAAGGAAAGTATTGTTTTCATGTCGATTTTTAGAAATCGAGTTTTCACCAGATCTACACGTTTTCAGATCCCCTGAACCCAAAAATTATGTTTTTAGCGATTGGTCTGTGTGTGTGAGTGAACTAAATATCTCAAGAACGGAACATCGTACAAACTTGAAAGTTGTAACTTAAGTTACATACCACTACTGAAGCAGACATGAACATTATCATCAAAATCGGTTAACCGAAAGTAGTATTTATTCGTGTAATTTTTCACTTTTTTGCGATTTTCTCCAAAACTGGTCCTACAATTTTTTTTTAAAATCGCCTGGTTTACTAAATTTTTTATGCTCTATAAGATAGAGTAGGCGCCATGTCTGCTGAAATTCTTGGTGAGGCTGTTTTCTCGTAAAAAAATGGTTTTTTTTAAGATTGCGACTTTAATATGCATTTTAGCGCAAAAATGTATATAATAAAAGTTGTAGAAAATTAAAAATCCTACAACTTCATTTCAAACTTTTTGTTTTTGTATAACGCTTAGTTTAGCGGTAATTAGCGATTTTCTGTTTTTGTCTCACGAAAACGTGTGAAAAATCCATTTTTTTTAAGATTTCGGCCTCAGTATGCAGTTTACGACAAAAGTATATTTAATGTTAAATTTATAGGAAATTAAAAGATCTACAACTTTATTTGTAGCATTTTTCTCTACAGAGCCTAGTTTAGCGTGAAAAAGTGATTTTTCGTATTTTTAAGCCAAACTGTGGTGATTTTAATTTTCCGTCTTTCACTCATGATTAAAATTAGGTTATGTTTATTGAGGTAAGTTTTTCTGTTTATTCCTAATGTTTTATTGCTAATTTCAAGTTACATCGTTTAGTATTTTCATTGGCAAGAGAAAGTCGTGTGAGTGTTTCACACCAAATTTTGTTCGTTTATTTATGGAAGTGATTTATTGAACTTCGTGGATAAATCATGAATGAAAAACCCATTAATAGTAGGCCTAAAACTCATAGCTATTGCACGGGCAAACAAAGTTAAGGCGTATTTAAAAACCGATAACATCCATCTAATGGTGGCTAATTTCGTTGGTTTTTTCTAGAAGTTAATTTATGCAATTTCTTAGATGTTATTCTAATTGTGACATATCTTCACCAAATGAAGTTTAAGACATCTTTAAATCGCTTTACAATCTAGATCCTCTCTGTTCAACTGTTTTTCTCGCTCTATAACTTTTTTTTAATTTATTTATTTAACGTCGCATCAACTACAACGGTCATTAGCGACGACGTTGGGGTGTAACTTTTGTACGATGGAGGATGAAATTATTTTTTGTAACGTATGAAAATATGCCGTGCCTGAGTGGGATTCGAACCCAGGACCGCATGATGAGAGGAGAGCACGTTACCAACTGCGCCAATGCGGCTAGCATATAATTATTTTTATATTTTTCCGTGAAATAACTTATTGTTTTTACAAGGATATTCTTGTATGTGTGCGAGTTGATATTTTGATATTTTCTCTTCTCAATGAACGTGACAAGGAATTAGGAGTTAGCTTTGTAGTCCCAAATTTAAGGATACTTTACTAGACGGAAACAATTTTCTGAAAAATGGCTGAAACGATTTCTCGTAAACTTTCCTTATTTACTAGGTTTGTAAAAGATTTTAAGGGGAGACTGTACTTTGTATCCTGCTAATGTTAAATTTGTAATTTTTAGGTACATTTTTCATAGGATTGGTTAAACATAAGAAAATGAAACTTTATTATATTTGCTGGGTTTCTCTCTAGTTACTGGTATTTTTTTCAATTTAATCTGTTAGACCTTAAAATTAAAAACAAAAAACGAATAACATAAAATTTTTACAAATTTCTTTCTACGTGTTTTTGCATATTATTAGGTGTTTGTGGTGGTTGATACAAAATGTGTTAATGCTTTCGGGTTGGCCGATGTAAGTAGGATAGATAGTATACTGTCCTCCGCATGATAGGCGCATTCGTCAACTTACAGCGCGTTACCAGTATACTAAAGATTACAAAAACGAAGGGGAATGCACAATTTTAAAAGAGAATAAAGTAACGAAATAAAATCCTTTATGAAATATTTTTTAACGCACTTGTACGTAGGCCAAATAATATAATATGAAGTAATTTTGTTTTGAACTTGTTCTTGTAGCAGAAACATCTCATTCATTTTATTAGACTAACATTGGTTGAGCAGCAAGCACTAAATTCAGGGTGTTGTTTGCACCATATATTGCACTTTTTTTCAGTAGGAAAGGCCTATACGTGAGTAAATATGTATTTTTTTCTATCGATGGGCGTTCGGATAATCGACGCTCCTGTGTAGGTGGGCCTTACAACATAGGACCTGTTGGTGGTGTAGGTGGGCCTACAAATATTTATAATAATAGACAAGTTTACAGCGGACTCCTATGTGGCCCACTCATCTGATTAATCATGAAATTAATGATAACGCAGCCCTCTTACGGTAATTGTAACGGAACCAGTAGAACTAACGGGTGTTTCAAAAAGGACGCACTTTACGTTTCCCATGGTCAACTTCTTTCAGTTCATGAACGACACCGATGCGGTAAGGATGCAGATTTAATTTTTTTGTAGCCCTTAAAGCGAAAGATAGTGATAATCCAGCCTGTGAAGATAACTTTCTAAGTGATTTGCCGGGTGAGGTAGTCAAACGTTGTTTCACATCGTCCAAAACTTGTTCTGTTAACACTGATGGTCGACCTGTGCTTTTCCGATCCTGTATACTGCCAGTCTCGCGAAATTTATTAATCAGACGCGATATTGTGGTGTTATTAGGTACTTCAGAATTGGGAAATTATAACTGGAACTCGTCTTTCACTCGTTCGTAAGATTTATATGCGCAATAACTTTCAATAATAAAAACACGTTCATCCTTTGAAAAAACCATGTTTGAACTTATACAGACACTACAGACACAAATGAACACTGGGATAGAACTAGTGCATGTCAATAATACACAATGGGTCAACAATGAGTACGGTAGTGCCAACTGTTATTTGGGGGGAAAAAATATTCCCTATGCAGAAAATATTAACCCTTAAACTTCGAAGTGCGTCATTTTTTAAACACCCGTTACTTGTTTAGGTCATCAGCCCAAAGCCAAAGGCTGGTTTCAACCTATACACGCTTTACTAAATAAATAAATTGAGGAGTCAGGTGGTTTAAGTTTGCTTATCAGGATGCCAGACCCACCCTGCAAATGACACCTTCACTTCATTCACCACAGGATAATGAAATTGACACTGTGAGAGGAGATAGTTCTGTGACTAGTGTCTTGTACTCCCGTACCTATTCTGTTGTTAAATAGTTCAGTCATTGGGGTGACCATGTGATGAGAGAGAGTGAAAGTGAAAGAGAGAGAGAGAGAGAGAGAGAGAGAGAGAGAGAGAGAGAGAGAGCAAGAGAGAGCAAGAGAGAGCAAGAGAGAGAATGAGAGAGTTTTAAAGAGTGTGAGAGAGAGACAAAGAGAGAGTGAGAGATAGAGAGAGTAAGAGAGAGTGAGAGAGACATAAATCGAGTGACAGTGAGAGTGAGAGAGTTTTAGAGAGTGTGAGAGAGAGCCAAAGAGAGAGTGAGAGATAGAGAGAGTAAGAGAGAGAGAGAGAGCTAGAGAGTGTGAGAGAAGCGAGAGAGAGAGAAAGATATAAAGAGAGTGAGAGTGAGAGAGTTTTAGAGAGTGTGAGAGAGAGAGACAAAGATAGAGTGAGAGTAAGAGAGAGAGATAGAGAGAAAGAGAGAGAGAGTGAGAAACGAGAGAGACATAAATAAAGTGAGAGTGAGAGAGAGCGAGAGCGAGAGAGAGACAGAGAGCGAGTGAGAGAAAGCGAGAGAGAAAGATATAAAGAGAGACAGTCAGAGGGGAAGGAAAGGAAGGGTGAGAGGGAGGTAGAGGGAGGGCGATAGGGTGAGGGAGTGATAAGGAGGGGAAGGGGGAGAAAGAGAGCCCTGGAACTAGCACAGTGACTCACGTACGTCTAATTGATAAAGCCTAATCCGTTATATCGGCCACACACAAGGGTCACTTTAATAGCATTTCATTTAATTGGCGAAATTTATTAGTTTTCTTTGCCGTACAACTTTAGTACTTTCTAATATTTTAGATGGATGCATTTCAATTTCAGTTGGGTGTCATCTTTTAAATGCGCTCTTACGAGATGTGGACGTAACAAGCGGTTTATGTTTTATTTACCGACCATTTCTATTTCTACTTTGCTATCTGCTATGTCTCCTTCTGTTTCAGCTTCTGCTGCCCGTTTTTTCGTTTTTTTTACTTTCAACATCATCAATTATTTCCACTTGATTGAATTTGTTTCGCTTGAAAGAATTCAAAATGACATCTTAGAAAGGTAAGTTACGTATGAGACTGAAATTACGGAAAAACGTGATACGTTAAACTACGTTTCAGTTTCATTCTAATGAATTAAATTCAATCTATTGTAATATAAGCGAGATGTTTTATGTTCAACGTTATATTTGTTTCCTCTAAGCAGCCCAATGTCTTCTTTTCGTGTCTCCATTACCAATAATTGCTAAAAGTCGGACCTAAAGCAAAAAATTCTGGTGTGAAACACTCACACAACTTTCTCTTTCCAATGCAAATAATGACCAATATAACCTAACTTTAGTAATAAAACATTAGAAATAAACAAAAAACTAACCTCAAAAAAAACATACCTTTATTTTAATAATGAGTGAAAGATGTAAAATGAAAATCGACCTCAGTTTGGCTTAAAAATACGAAAAATCACTCTCCACGCTAAACTAGGCTCTGTAGAGAAACGTGCTTAAAATAAAATTTGTAGATCTTTTAATTTCCTATAAATTTGATTTTACATTTTTGTCGTAAAATGCATACTAAGGCTGAAATCTTTAAAAAAAATCGATTTTTCAAACGTTTTCGTGAGAAAAACCGAAAATCGCTAATTACCGCTAAACGAAGCGTTATACAAAAAATTGTACGAAGTAAAAGTTGTAGGATTTTTAATTCACTATACTTTTTATTATATACATTTTTGCGCTAAAATTAGAAGAAATTAAAAGCACAAATTATTTTAATAATTAATATCTTAGCCTTTTTAAATGACTAACATTTAGAGGTCGGGTCCAAGCTGCGTGTAGTTGCGGGGGAAGGGGGTACGGGTGAGGTATAATGAATGAATGACGTATGCTGGGAGAACGATTGTTCTATTACTCTAATACAAAACATTCGTTTTCAAACTTTCCGTATTTAACATATTTGTTTGTATTTATTACATTTATTTATTTACATATTTTGATATAAATAGGTAAGTTCAACATTATGAATCCGACCAAGTTAATAATCCGGTAGGTATTCGCTCTGCCCATAACAGACAGGTGGAGTGTCAAATTATTTACACTGAATCTGTTTGTTGCAGGGCTAAAATAAATAGTTCTGTTTCTTATCACATGGTCAGTCAATTAAATGACTGAATCATTTAAGAACAGAAGAGGTAGAGGTGTAAAAGACACTAATCAGAGTTATCTTCTCTGAAAGTAATGCATTTCATTGTACAGCCAGACCCTGTGGTGAATGAAGTGAAGGTGTCATTTACAGAGTGGAAAATATGTGCTTTTCAAAGGGCCCGGCACGCTGATAATCGTACTTTTCCACTCAGTGAGGAAGGCAATGGTAAACCACCTCACTCCTCGTTTTACTTAGTAAAACCTCTACAAGTTCAAACCAGCCTTTCGGCTGTTGACCTAAACAACAACAACAGGTATTCGCTAAATTAATGCACCAGATGATCAGAATATTTTTTTAGTCTAGTTCAGTGGTTCCCAACCTTTTGTTTCTCCTGTACCCCATGGCGAATCTTTAACTGAAATTGTACCCCAAAAAATGTAACATCACTGTAACTACAATTCTTCACTAAGTAGGGGCATTAAATTGCCCCTACTGGGTGGGAATTTTTAATGATTAAATTCATTAGCTAATCTCTAATCAATTTGCATATTTTCATATGTTTTTTATTTATTTCCAAATATTTTGCATAATGCAAATTTATTTTTTTATAATCATAATGGTATTTTTTTGTGAGTATACGTTGGATACTTTTTAAATACTGCAAAATATAACTTACACTTGTACGTTTTATTATGTGTTCAAATTAAGATAAATTTAAACTAAGGAAAATGAAAGTTAACACAAGCATTTAAAATAGATATTTTATTGAAACCTGAAAATTTCTTGTATGGTCTTAATTTTACATCAAAATACTAATGACAGAGTTATAATAATTATAGTATTTCTAATCCAAGACAAGACAGATTAGTTTTAAACTTTAAAAAAACTCACATCGAATACAAAATGCTTTTAAAATTTGTAAATACAAAATCTAACATGAAAATTGTGATATATTGAAACTAAATTATTAGTCCAGGAAACGTCTTCAGAATTCTTTTTTTAGTGTGACCCTTGAGGCTGTTTTGTTGCACTTAATTGTTTGAAATCAGGTTCAAATGTAGACAAATAAAGCCTTAGATCTGGGCTTGCATTAAGCTTATCAGTACAATAACCCCACCAAGTTACTAAGGAAAACAACGTCCGCCATTGCCCTTTATTTTCGGCGTACCCCTAACCGGTTCGTCGCGTACCCCCGGTTGGGAACCGCTGGTCTAGTTAGTATCAGCGAGAACAGAATAAAGATCTTTAGTTTATTCTGTTCTCGCTGGTTAGTATACGCTACCACTACAAATGCAGCCGCTGTGAAACACTAATTCATTCATTCTCCCACTACTATAACAACGCACTGCATTCCATCCAACTACACGGAGATGCGACTCGAGCAGTAGGCTATGCTTTGAGTGAGTTTCATAAAATAAATTTAATAAATAATAATACATTCTTTACTGGCCGCCTCCGTAGCATAGTGGTAGCGCGCTACAACACGAAGGTCCCGGGTTCGATTCCCGGCTAGGGTGTGGAAATTTTCAAAAGTTGAACCCCATAGTTTCATAATTCACGGTAGTCGGTAATGAACCGAGCAGTTGACGCGACTTTAAATAAACTGAACAAAAATAGTTTCCTGTTTAAAGTACAATAGATGAAATTTGTTCCACCTCTCTGTGGATTTCACATTCACAATATGAACTGTGGTATTTTATCAGACATTTATTCTGTTCACTAAAAATCACTAGATATTTAATAATTGCATCGGTTATTGTGAAAAACACAATCATTTTCTCTCAACAGATTTATTGTAAGGCTAGATATGAAAATGGGTGCTGTAAGGGCCTCCGCACACGGTGCGATGCCATTCGCGTGATTTATACGAGTATTGGTATAACACTTAAGGGCTCTTTTCCGTTTTGTGTATGTTACTATTAAATCCGAATTCCCTGATGAGTTGCACAAGTGTTAATTTCTCCCACTCGCTGCCCTACTGAAACTCAAATTGAGACAGACACACGCACGCGTAAATACGTCCATCATACATTTTACTTTAAATTATTATTATTATTCATTACTATTACGTTGTTGTGTTGGTTAGGTCATCAGCCGAAAGGCTGGTTTGAACCTGTGGAGGTTTTACAAAGTAAAACGAGGAGTGAGGTGCTTTACAATTGTCTTCCTCACTGAGTGGAAAAGTACGCTTATCAGCATGCCGGGCCCTCTGAAAAGCACATTTTCCACTCTGTAAATAACACCTTCACTTCATTCACCACAGGGTCTGGCTGTATAATGAAATTCATTACTTTCAGAGGAGATATCTCTGATTAGTGTCTTTTACACCTCTACCTCTTCTGTTCTTAAATGATTCAGTCATTTAATTGGCTGACCATGTGATAAGAAACAGAACTATTTATTTTAGCCCTGCAACGAACAGATTGAATGTAGCCTAAATAATTTGACACTCCACCTGTCTGTTATGGGCACAATACAATATTATTATTATTATTATTATTATTATTATTATTATTATTAAAAATAATTATATTATAATACCTAAAATAAGTCCCGTAATGTGATGAAGAAATTAATTAATTCCAACAAATTAATAATTTAACCGTAGAAAATAATGAAGCTAAATAAGAAAATCCCTCCATGAGACGCGCGTCTCATGGCTGGTGGGAATTTTAAAAAAGGCTTGCCTTTGATTTATGGCAGAAACCATTAGTGATTTCTCTATTTACTGTAAAAGGAATCGAATGACTATTTGTGTTTCCGAATTCCGACTTTGATTTCTTGACTTCCGGTTTTGGGGCACTTCCGATCGAAACCCAGACATCTAACTTTTTGTCTAGACTAAAAATCGGAAAACCGTTTGTTGCTACAGTACGTTTGGCGAAACGGTAGCTATGACAGCCTGGAAACTAATGGGTGACTAAGAGAGTGTTACTGTACTTACATTTGGCAATACAGTAGGCTAATACCTACAATACATCTACATTTATTATTGCCCATATTATATTATACAACCACATACAACATATTTTTTTTTTATGACCACAAAGGATCACTTTAGTCTCTTTGGTTAGTTCATTTTCTTCGGCAGTTTATTTCCTTTTCATTTCTTTCTTGCCAATACTTTTTTATTCTGTCGGATCTTGCTTTTCTCAATTCGTCTAAACAAACCTGTTCTTTTCGTTTAATAGTTCTTACTGATAAAATTTTGTTTTTGTCATTAATTGTTTCTTTGTAAACTGGTGTGCGATCTTTGATATCAGCAATTGTTAGATTTAATTCTGTTCTGTATTTTTTGATTTCTTCAAGCCAAGGAAAGCGCCTTCTGTTTTTGCACACATGAATTTTTCTACAATTTTTCTTAATATACTATTAAGAATATAATATACATATTATTATACTACCTACATATAAATCACCTTACTTCATGATTAACATTTTTATCGTGCAAATCTAAAATAGTTATATACAATTAATTTTAAATTTAAAAATCAATGTCTTTTTTTTAATGTTGCTTTAATTGTAGCCAAAGTAGGCAACATTTTTTCACTTTGGTAAAATTTATGTACTACCCGCCTAACAAACACTTATCAAAGTCGTCTATCTCAGTTACTGGGCGCTTCCTCTTTTTCTTAACTGAGTTCCAAATGACTCCTCTCCTTTACCGGAAATAATTTCTTGATTTCTTTGTGAATGTTTTTAACCGTAGCCACAGAAACTTTACAAGCTGCCGCTGTTGTGTTATCACATTGATGAACAGACATAACAAATTCAACCGATTGTTTTTCATTAAGCCAATTACATTTTTAAATAATTTCTCGCGCCTGATTATGTAGCTTTTTACCAAGTTTGGACCTAACAGTTTGTGTTTCCATATTTTTTTATAACTACGGCACTCACTTATACAACAAAAAAGCTGTAAAACAGAAAACAAAATGAAACGCGTAAACTCAAAACGTTTAGTATAAATGCAAAAAAAAGGTAGTGAAATAATGAATTGCACGCTTCCTTTACCGAATTCAAACACAGGCTAATTATTTATCAGAACCAATTTCAATGCACGCATTAAGTTACATGACAGGAAACATGTGTCACAGTAAACAAGAGATTAACCGGTGACTAATTCTGTAACAAAGAGGTAAATAGTGTTAACTCTAATTTTAGTAAAATTGAGGTAAAACTGCCTTTAAAATTAGAAAGAAATGCTCTAATGCTTCAATTTTTTAGGTGATAAACAAGATATTTTAAAAATCATTATTGAATGTGTTTTATTGATATTCAAGTAAATTTTGCTTGAATTTTTGTTGAATTTTGTGTTTTATTCGTCTGTTACTAAACAGTAGGCTACTGGTAAATTTTGACTTTTTTTCAAACGTTGTGTATAAAATACTGCTTCTTTATAAAAGTAGTGTTAGTACTACGTATTTCACTTTAGTTTTTTTTCAACTTATTGTACATTGGAGTTAATACTAATGTAGAACGTAAAAACGTGACAAAACACAGAAAGCCGTTAAGGTTTTAACCATTTATAGGTCTTTGGTACGTATACTTACCACTAACAATAATCGATTTTTACTTTCTCTTGCCTATATGAATATATAGGAAGGAAAGTATTGTTTTCATGTCGATTTTTCGAAATCGAGTTTTCACCGGATCTATACGTTTTCAGACCCCCTGAACCCAAAAAACATGTTTTTAGCGATTGGTCTGTGTGTGTGCCTGTGTGTGTGTGCGGTGTGTGTGTGTGTGTGTGTGTGTGTGTGTGTGCGCGTCTGTGTGTGAACAGAATATCTCAAGAACGGAACGTCGTACGAACTTGAAACTTGAAACTTAAGTTACATACCACTACCGGACGCGACACGAACATTTTCATCAAAATCGGTCAACCGGAAGTAGTAGTTTATTCGTATAATTTTTCAGTTTTTTACGATTTTCTCAAAAACTGGTCCTACTATTTTTTTTAAAATCGTCTATTTTACTCAATTTTTTATTCTCTACAAGATAGGGTAGGCGCCATGTTTGCTGAAATTCTCGGTGAGGCTGTTTTCACGTAAAAACGTTGTTTTTTTAAGATTACGGCTTTAATATAAATTTTAGCGCAAAAACTTATATAATAAAAGTTGTAGAGAATCTAAAAACCTACAACTTCTGTTTCAAACATTTTTTTGTATAACGCTTAGTTTAGCAGTAATTAGCGATTTTCTGATTTTTTCTCACGAAAACGTGTGAAAAATCGATTTTTTTAAGATTTTGGCCTTAGTATGCATTTTACGACAAAAGTATATATAACCAAATTTATAGGAAATTTAAAGATCTACAACTTTTATTTAACGTATTTTTCTCTACAGAGCCTAGTTTAGCGTGAAATAGTGATTTTCCGTATTTTTAAGCCAGACTGAGGTTGATTTTCATTTTGAGTGTTTCACTCATGATTAAAATAAGGTTATGTTTATTGAGGTTAGTTTTTTGTTTATTTCTAATATTTTATTACTAATGTTAAATTATATTGTAAATTATTTGCATTGGCAAGAGAAAGTTGTGTGAGTGTTTCACACCAGATTTTTTTAAAGAATAAGCTATGCAGTTGAACCCTAATGGAATTTTATGGCTTTATAGATGTTCTCTGGTAAGTAGGCTATCCACATTTTGAAATTAGTGCGCAGCGACCATTTGCTTCATGAGTTACACGAATGTAGTAAGGATTCATATCAGCGTATGCAACCGTGTTGTTTTGTTGTTACTTTTGTACAGTGCTCAGAAAATTTGAGTTTTTTACGGGAAAGGAAGCATTCATGCTAATGTAAAGTTGAGATAAGTTATTCTACACACTTTTTGTTATATAGGACTGCAAGTTCTTTTAATAAGCATTCTTACCACTAAACATTGTGGGACCCCCATTTCAATAAATGTTCCTTGGTGAGTATACTTACCAGGGCTTAACATAAAAAAAAAGAAATATCTAACTGCTCTGGCACTAGGGATACATTATTCAAGTCCCTATAAAACAAAATTTAACATTTTACAACATGTGCTATATATATTCCCCGTAGTAGGCTACTGCCCTATAAAGGGTTAAGTCCTGTTTGGGTGGGAAGGAAGGAGTAGGCCTATAGAAGTTGACAAAGTTATGAAATAATAAATTTGTAGATAAGAAGCATTTTCTGTAGAAACTGGGTGTAAATTTCAAGTTTCTAACATCTACTGAAATTTTAATACAATAATGAAAAGATAATACTGCTACTTATTGGCTCTTCCAAAAAAAATCACCAAAATGGAGTTAACACCTTTTACTTCTCAGGTACAGAATTGTTTTTAACTACACCCGGTGGACAATATTGTCCCCCGCGAGCTTTCTCTTTGTGGAAGGTCATAGCTATCATTCCAACAAAAGAACTGTACCTCTTGTAGTTTCTGACAAAAGGGTGCTACGGACAGAGGTAAATGATAATTGACAAATTTTAAAAATTGCCACCATTAATAAGAAGATCGAATTATACTTGCAAGAAGATGGTAAGTTTCGCAAATGGCTCGTGTCTGAATTTGGTCGGATGCTGATGGGATGGGAATGGTGCCCAATACCTAACCTACGAAGTGAGAAGGAGAGGATGGTGCGGAGAGGAGAAGGAGAGGAAGAATAGGATCGAACCGTGTGCGGAGGCTCTCTTTACATTACCACGTATTAAAATCGCCACTAGCTAAATTCGAAACAATAATGTTATTCAGTTAACAATGAGCTCATTCAGGGTTCGTTATTTGTTCACCAGTTCAGCATTATAAAAGTAATTATGACGTTATAAATATTTCATGATTGTTACCTAAATATATTAAATATAATATATAGGTTATAGTTACCTTTTGTTATTGTTTTACTGAAACAACCCCTTCACAACTACATCTCCCCCTTATTATTAGCCCTCTCTCTGTACCAGTCTGTGTGTCAATAGTATCGAGTCAGGAAATATTGCGGTGCATCAAAATTTTCGATATGATGATCATCCCCTTAGGCGGAGTGCACACCTATACGATACGATACGTAAGATACGATATTTATCTTATACGATATTTATCTTATGCGATAAATGTCTGCTTGCTCAATACAAAACACATTGCTGGTGAAAACTTGCCGCACACCAGTAATACAGCGACATCTATCGTAAGATATTTGTAGCATACGATATGTTCGGCTTGTCTTATAAACAGAACTATTTATTTTAGCCCTGCAACGGACAGATTGAGTGTAAATAATTTGATACTCCACCTTTCTATTATGGGCAGACATTAGGACATATTAAAAATTAAAAAAAAATTTCTTTGTTTAAACCAAGCTTTACGCCACTTCAAACCCTTCATCGCGACAACCCCCTGCTTGAGAACCAAAGCAATAGAGTAGCCTATTTTACTGTATTTACAACGGGAATTTCTACAATGGATACTGGTATAGTGGGCGCATGCATGAAAAAGTCACGTACTGTGTGACAACTTGCAGGGAGTGAAGGAGACTGCATTGCGACAGCGTAGGCACAACTGCATCTTTGATTGAGTTCATTCGACCGAGAACACTCCTTTGAGGATATCTATCATCTTTTGGCATTGTGCTCAAGTACTCATTGTTCGATTGTTTCTTTTAGTTCATCTGAAATAAAAAAAATATGGTGTGAAACACTCGCACAACTTTCCCTTGCCAATGCAAATAATTTTAACAATATAACCTAACATTAGTAATGAAACATTAGAAATAAACAAAAAACTAACCTCAAAAAACATAACCTTATTTTAATCATGAGTGAAAGACCCAAAATGAAAATCGACCTCAGTTTGGCTTAAAAATACGGAAAATCACTCTTTTAAGCTTAATTAGGCTCTGTAGAGAAAAATGCTTCAAATAAAAGTTGTAGTTCTTTTAATTTTCTTTAAATTTTATTATATAGCCTACACTTTTGTCATAAAATGGCCGAAATCTTTAAAAAAAATCGATTTTTCACACGTTTTCGTGAGAAAAAAACAGAAAAACTCTAATTACCGCTAAACTAAGCGTTATACAAAAAATGTTACACGTAAAAGTTGGAAGTCTTTAAATTCTCTACAACTTTTATTATATACATTTTTGCGCTAAAATGCATATTAAACCGTAATCTTAAAAAAAAATAATTTCTTTTCGTGAAAACAGCCTTAGTATGCATTTTACGACAAAAGTGTATAGGCTATAATCAAATTTATAGAAATTAAAATATCTCCACCTTTATTTTTGGGGCATTTTTCTCTACAGAGCTTAGTTTAGGGTGAAAGAGTGATTTTCCGTATTTTTAAGCAAAACTGAGGTCGATTTTGATTTTGCGTCTTTCACTTATGATTAAAATAAGGTTATCTTTACTGAGGTATTTTGTTCATTTTTAATGTTTTATTACTATTGTTAGGTTATATTGGTCATTATTTGCATTGGCAAGATAAAGTTGTGTGAGTGTTTCACACCAAATTTTTTTTACTTTAATTACTTTATAAATTAACGTGTAACTGTACTAAAATTTATAATAAATATTATAATTTTAAAAGCCAGGTCCAGGTTAGCCTCGAAACACCTTAATTGATCGATTCTAAAGGTTTCTGTTGCACGTGATAAAATCTTTGGGAAACAAGAGAAACCCATCCGCTTGACAGCCGATCAATCAAAAGGTTTTGTGTGGCTGCAAATAGTTTACAGAGTATTTATAGGCGCTCTTAGGTAGCCTTACTTGACATTTTAAACATATAGCCTATCCAATTAGAAACTTTCTTATGCGGACCGTACACGATCATTAATAATGTCATTACGAGAAATGTCATTACTTCGAAAATTCAAGCTTCATTACCGCATCATTTTTTTATAGCCGTACACCTTCAGTAATAATGACAATAGTTTTACTTCATTACTACTTGGGTTACCTTACAAGAACCAGTAACGGATTCGCGTAAGAAAGCGTGTGTTGCTTCAATTTTGGGACTAAGCTTAAAGTGTAATGTTGAACGTCGACGCTGGATGAAAACCTGGCTAAAAAACCGTGAGTATTCCCACGTTGTGTTGCTCAGAGAAGTTAGTGCAATAGAACCCGAGGATTATAAAAACTACTTTCGCATGAACGAAGAAACTTTCGGTGAATTGTTACGATTGGTTGAGCCATTTTTGAAAAGGAAGGATACAAATATGAGGGAAAGTATACCAGTGTCTGAAAGACTAGCATTAACTTTAAGGTATCTCGCAACAGGAAGAAATTTTGAAGACCTGAAGTTTGATGTCGGCTTGTTCACTTCATCCGTACTACATCCCGATCTCCGAGATGTAAGAATTTTCTTCAGTTCTTTCCTATAATTACATCGCAGTTTATTTATTTTCCGCCTAACATCAGCACGTTTAGCCCCAGGTTTAATGGTTTTATATATGTTTAAAAGTTTATCCAACGCTTGATTCCTCTTTGTCTTATTTAAATATAATGCGCAAGAAGGGTTCCAAAGTTCTGGAAGAGTCTCATATGTTTCAATAAAATTTAGAAGAACATCGGTACTATCGTTGTTCTCTTCTAGATTACTAACCACTTCACTCGCGACAGATAGCCTACTTCAGTTTCGTCATTCATGTTTACTGCAACACGCTACAAACTTAACTAAATAATGATGAAGGAATGATGCATGCTCCATACACGGTCATTATTACTGTCATTATCCCCACTCTGCCGCAGTAATGAAGCAACGTAATCAGAAAATCCGGATTCGCATCATTACTGAGAATCATTCCAGCTTTGTCAACCGTAGACGGTCAGTAATAATGTCATTATGATAAGGGAATGACATTATTAATGATCGTGTACGGTCCCCATTAGAGAATAGTTGAAAGTTATTGACTGTTTCGATTTTTTTAAAGGCCATTTTTTTAAAGATTGGCCAGCTATAAAGTGGGTAGGGGACAATGCAAACGTTCAATGCAAAGGTCATCAGCCTTGAAAAATAGTAAAGCGTATTTTTACTTTCTCTTGCCTATATGAATATATAGGAAGGAAAGTATTGTTTTCATGTCGATTTTTCGAAATCGAGTTTTCACCGGATGTATACGTTTTCAGACCCCCTGAACCCAAAAAACATGTTTTTAGCGATTGGTCTGTGTGTGTGTCTGTGTGTGTGTGTGTGTGTGTGTGTGTGTGTGTGTGTCTGTGTGTGTGAGTGTGTGTGTGTGTGTGAGTGTGTGTGAGTGTGTGGTGTGTGTGTGTCTGTGTGTGTGTGTGAACAGAATATCTCAAGAATGGAACGTCGTACGAACTTGAAACTTGAAACTTAAGTTACATACCACTACCGGACGCGACACGAACATTTTCATCAAAATCGGTCAACCGGAAGTAGTAGTTTATTCGTATAATTTTTCACTTTTTTGCGATTTTCTCAAAAACTGGTCCTACGATTTTTTTTAAAATCGCCTATTTTACTCAATTTTTTATTGTCTACAAGATAGGGTAGGCGCCATGTTTGCTGAAATTCTCGGTGAGGCTGTTATCACGTAAAAACGTTGTTTTTTTAAGATTACGGCTTTAATATAAATTTTAGCGCAAAAACTAATATAATAAAAGTTGTAGAGAATTTAAACACCTACAACTTTTATTTCAAACATTTTTTTGTATAACGCTTAGTTTAGCGGTAATTTGCGATTTTCTGTTTTTTTTCTCACGAAAACGTGAGAAAAATCGATTTTTTTAACATTTCGGCCTTAGTATGCATTTTACGACAAAAGTGTATATAATTAAATTTATAGAAAATTAAAAGATCTACAACTTTTATTTAAAGCATTTTTCTCTACAGAGCCTAGTTTAGAGAGAAAGAGTGATTTTCCGTATTTCTAAGCCAAACTGAGGTCGATTTTCATTTTGCGTCTTTCACTCATGAATAAATTAGGTTATGTTTGTTGAGGTTAGTTTTTTGTTTATTTCTTATGTTTTATTACTAATGTTAGGTTTATTGTTAATTATTTGCACTGGCAAGAGAAAGTTGTGTGAGTGTTTCACACCAGATTTTTTGTTTATGTAGTTTGGATAGTACCCCCTCACTACTACAAACATAATACTAGTAAAACGTTACTACTACCGGGTGATTTTTTAGTCCTGTTACCCAATTGTTAATGTCTGGTAATTTTTTTCTAAGAAAGGGATATTTTGTTTTGTGACACAAAGTTGGTAGCCCTACTCAACCGGTATAGATACGACAGTTTGAGTTGATTCTCCTTGATTTGCGTAAAATTTTGTGCTGTTTCCAGTTGTGTTATGAACAGAATGTCTTTTACCCTAGAACAACGGGTTTTCATTCTTGAACAATATTTTGCTACAAAATCGTATGCGAGTGTATAAGAATCATTTCAAATTAAATTTTTTGGTGTTCCTCCACTCTATTCTAGTCAATTTCTAGGCTAACTAACTGATTTTTAGAGGCAGGTATTGTTTGCAGCAGAAAACGTAGTGGTCGACCAACTCTCTTGACAGATGACGTTAAGAGAATGTGAAAACAAGATTGCTCAATTCTCCATGGAAAAGTTTACAAAAACTTTCCTCGCATGTTGATTTGTCATGTTCGAGTGCTCAGAAAGCTGCTAAAAAATTGAAATTGTATCCGTATCACATACGATTAGTTCTAGAGCTTCAGCCTCCAGATTTAAACAAGAGATTGTTTTAGGATAAAAGACATTCTGTTCGTAGCACGACCGGAAATGGCACAAAATTTTACACAGCTCAAGGAGAATCAACTCACACTGCCATATCCATACTGGTTGAGTAGGGCTACCAACTTAGTGTCCCAAAACATAATTTATTTTTTTTAGAAAAATATTACCAGACATTAACAATTGGGTAACAGGACTAAAAAATCACTCTGTACTAACGCAATCTCTCACAGTAATAGTGACGTAATGCATTCCTCTCGGATGCACAAAGCTTAAGACCGGGCAGTACAACTCCGGAACTTCATAATGACTTAGGAAAACATATAAAATAAAATGAAATATTAATTATATAAATATAACAATTCTGTTTTACTATTTAGTTAATGAAATAAAAAATTAAATAGTGTGTTTACATAGTTTATACTATTTAAATTGAAATTTCGAAAAAGAAATAAATATTATGTAAATTAAAAATTTGCCTTAGGTAATGAAATGTATGAATCAGCTGTTTCCAAATAAATTTAAAAACTGTCACAACAGCTGATCGCTACATAACCTGTTTTTTTTTTTTTTAATTTTTTGGTTTAACGTCTGATTGTTCTGCAATTACTGCTAATGCAGACGGTGAAGGATGAAATGATTTTACGCATGAATATATGTCGTGCCTGATTGGAATTCGAACCCAAGACCGCATGATGACAGGCGAGCACTTCTGGTTAACTACCCTCTACACATTCTGAAAGATATACCGTTCTAAAAATCAGCATATAAGTTAAAGCCCTGATGCTGAAATTATTTTTATATACCTAGTGAATTTCCACCTAATTTTCTAACGACTCCGCTTACGTTAGCAATTGTGTTTGCGGTTTGCACAGGCGCAATTTTAACGTTTAATATCAGTATGACGTCACATTATTTTTCTACACAGACTTGCGATCGCATTGATTGTTGTGCAGTGATTTTCAATTAGATATACTGTCTATGACAGAACGTGTGTAACAAATGGGAGTAGAGGGAAATTATTTTATTGAAAATGGGAAATTTTAAAGGGTAGTTATAGTACGGTAAGGGATGGTCCGAACGACGCTTGAGCGTAGAGCAGTCGCTGTTCAGCGCTGGGTAACGTCGCGACGCTGCATTTGTTATCCGCGCCACTGTGAAACTTGACGTAAGTTTACGTCTTAACGCGTGCCAATATTTCCACTCGATTTGTTTTATAATCGACGATATTAAATTTATTTAAAAGGTAAATTATCAATCATTTCCTGTTTTTTTAAATTCCTCTTACCTTGTGTGTGTTTTATTATTGTATTCCAAAACCAATACGACTTTATTACCCCTATGCGAATAGTTTATTTTTATTATTATCAAGTAACCATTTTTAAACTTGACAAAGTAGGACGTATCTATACGTTCGTTACATCATTATTAAAAACGTGAAAATTTAAATAAATCTGTAACCGTTCACTGAAAAAAAATCCACTACGCGGCCAACAGTTTTATTCAATTTCATAAATGAAACCCGTGATTTTGAAATTTTTTAAAATTTATAAATTAAAATTTTCTAGCAGCTTTATTAAAAATATTTTTGTGTATATTTCATTTGCTTTGGCGTTTAAAAATGAAGTGGGAAAGAAGTGCTAAGGCGTACAAATTTAGAAAGTAATATTAAAGTTAAATTCAAAATTTTATTAAACGAGAAGAGCTCTTTCAATATTACAAATCTTTAATATATTAATGTTTAAATATAATTTGATTAAAAAATTGTAGCATAATTGTTTCAGTAATTTTAAAGCTTCTTCCTCTTTAAAAGTCTGGTCTCCTGCCGCCTAAGCCCATACATTTTTACTTTCTCTTGCCTATATGAATATATAGGAAGGAAAGTATATTGTTTTCATGTCGATTTTAAGAAATCGAGTTTTCACCGGATCTATACATTTTCAGACCCCCTGAACCCAAAAAACATGTTTTTAGCGATTGGTCTGTGTGTGTGTCTGTGTGTCTGCGTGTGTGTGTATACAAAATATCTCAAGAACGGAACATCCTACGAACTTAAGTTACATACCACTACCGGACCCGACACGAACATTTTCATCAAAATCGGTCAACCGGAAGTAGTAGTTTATTCGTATAATTTTTCACTTTTTTGCGATTTTCTCAAAAACTGGTCCTACGATTTTTTTTAAAAATCACCTGGTTTACTCAATTTTTTATTCTCTACAAGATTGGGTAGGTATCATGTTTGCTGAAATTCTGGGTGAGGCTGTTTTTACGTAAAAACTTAGTTTTTTTTAAGATTACGGCTTTAATATGCAATTTAGCGAAAAAAAAATATATAATAAAAGTTGTAGAAAATTTAATAACCTACAACTTTTATTTCAAACATTTTTTTATATAACGCTTAGTTTAGCAGTAATTAGCAATTTTCCGTTTTTTTTCTCACGAAAACGTGAGAAAAATCGATTTTTGTAAGATTTCGGCATTAGTATGCGTTTTATAATAAAAGTGTATATAATCGAATTTATAGAAAATTAAAAGATCTGCAACTTTTATTTAAAGCATTTTTCTCTACAGAGCCTAGTTTAGCGTGAAAGAGTGATTTTCTGTATTTTTAAGCCAAACAGAGGTTGATTTTCATTTTGCGTCTTTCACTCATGATTAAAATTAGGTTATGTTTATTGAGGTTAGTTTTCTGTTTATTTCTAAAGTTTTATTACTAATATTAGGTTTATTGTTAATAATTTATATTGGCAAGAGAAAGTTGTGTGAGTGTTTCACACCAGATTTTTGGTATTTTGTTTTTAAGTACCGATTTGTATTACTTTCTCTTGCCTACATAAATATATAGGAAGGAAAGCATTGTTTTCATATCGATTTTAAGAAATCCACTCTTCACCGGATCTACACGTTTTCGGACTCCCTGAACCCAGAAAAACATGTTTTTAGGGATAAGTCTGTGTGTGTGTCTGTGTGTCTTGTGTGTGTGTGTGAACAGCACGACACGAACATTTTCATTAAAATCGGTTAACCGAAAGTAGTAGTTTATTCCTGTAATTTTTCACTTCTTTGCGATTTTCTCAAACACTAGTACTACGATTTTTATAAAAATCGCCTGCTTTATTAAATTTTTTATGCTCTAAAAGATAGGGTAGCCACCATGTTTGCTGAAATTCTTAATGAGGCTATTTTCACGTAAAAAAATTGTTTTTTTAGATTGCGGCTTTAATGTGCATTTCAGCGCAAAAATTTATATAATAAAAGTTGTAGAGAATTAAAAATCCTACAACTTTTATACCAAAAACTTTGTATAACGCTTAGTTTAGTGGTAATAGCGATTTTTCTTTTTATCTCACGAAAACGTGTGAAAAATCAATTTTTTTAAGATTTCGGCCTTAGTATGCATTTTACGAAAAAACTGTATATAATCAAATTTATAGGAAATTAAAAGATCTACCACTTTTACTAAAAATATTTTTCTCTACAGAGCCTAATTTAGCGTGAAAGAGTGATTTTCCGTATTTTTAAGCCAAACTGAGGTGGATTTTCATTTTGCGTGTTTCACTCATGATTAAAATAGGGTTATGTTTATTGAGGTTGGTTTTTTTGTTTATTTTTAATGTTTTATTGCTAATGTTAGGTTTATTGCTAAATATTTGCATTAGCAATAGAAAGTGTGTGAGTGTTTTACACTAGATTTTTTTGTTTAAAAATTCTGTGACTTGCAGTCCTGATTCACATAGTCAAAGGCATGTCAGAGGGTTGTTGGTTTATCAGATCTCTGCTGTGTATTTACAACCACACGAAAATATAAAAATAATGTTATAATTCTGCGTACAGGGATTTTTGAAAAAAATATGGTGTGAAACACTCACCGATTTTTCTCTTGCCAATGCATATACTAACCAATATAACCTAACATTAGTAATAAAACATTAAAAAAAAACAAAAAACTAACCTCAAAAAACATAACCTTATTTTAATCATGAGTGAAAGACGCAAAATGAAAATCTACCTCAGTTTGGCTTAAAAATACGGAAAATCACTCTTTCACGCTAAACTAGGCTCTGTAGAGAAAAATGCTTTAAATAAAAGTGGTAGATCGTTTAATTTCCTATAAGGTTGATTACATACACTTTTGTCGTAAAATGCATACTAAGGCTGAAATTTTAAAAAAATCGGTTTTCACATGCTTTCGTGAGAAAAAACAGAAAATCGCTAATTACCGCTAAACTAAGCGTTATACAAAAAAATGTTAGAAATAAAAGTTGTACGATTTTAAATTTTCTACAACTTTTATAATACAAATTCTTGCGGTAAAATGCATATTAAAGCCGTAATCTTAAAAAACAATTTTTTTACATGAAAACAGCTTCACCAAGAATTTCAGCAAACATGGCGCCTGCCCTATCATGTAGAGCACAAAAAATTTAGTAAATTTTAAAAGGCGATTTAAAAAAAATCCTAGAGCCAGTTTTTGAGAAAATCGCAAAAAGTGAAAAATTACACGAATAAACTACTACTTCCGGTTGACCGATTTTGATGAAAATGTTCGTGTCGGGTCCGGTAGTAGTATGTAACTTAAGTTTCAAGTTCTTACAATGTTCCGTTCTTGAGATATTTTGTTCACACAACACACACACAGACACACATACACACCACAGACCAATCGCTAAAAACATGTTTTTTTGGGTTCAGGGTGTCTTAAAACGAGTATATCCGGTGAAAACTCGATTTTGAAAAATCGACATGAAAACAATACTTTCCTTCCTATATATACATATAGGCAAGAGAAAGTAAAAAACTGTAGTCGTGTATATTGTTTAAATCTTGATCGGGAGACGATTCTTGTTTTAAGAAGATTTAAGATTTTAAATGATTCACTTTATAACGCCCTCCTTTGAGCACCCTAATTTTATTGGGTTATAGTTAAGAGGAAATGTACAAATTCGAATTGTATTTCAACCGATTTATTATATTATTATGTTTTGTCCTGCGTAATAACAATATTACATGCAATATCAGTATTGCAGGATTAAATTTTGTTAATTGTTTTCATAACAATGGCTTAATGAAGAGATAATAAACATTTTGTTTAAAATTTAATTTCAATTCAAAATAAATTATTTGTTTAGATAATACGTTCTATATACGTATCTTGGAATTTTAATTTTATATTTCCGTAACATTTTTATGATTATATTTGTCTAATCTTTATTAACAATATTAAAATAGACGCAAAATTTGCGGAATTATTTATTTGCGGATTATTTATTATCACCGATATTAATGCGTAGTAAATAAAATATATTGGGCGGCTTTATGGAGAAGAGGTTAGCGTACTCGATTGCAAAGAGGAACGTACCGGGTTCGATTTCGAAGTAGCATCTGGAACATTATACCTGGAACAATCTGGAACATTGTTATGATTAATTATTTATAATTTTTAAATTTTTTTGTAGAATAGTTGTAAACATAAACTGGTTTTGACAGCAGGTTACTCATCAACTACATACGCCTAACTAACAAATGAAACGCACAGTGAATATTGTCATTAAGTGTTTAATCAATTGTCGTTCAGTACAATCATTACGATTATACGGTGTCGAGGGGTTTTTTATGTGTGCAGATCGAATAGTGTGTTTGTGTGTGTGTGTGTATGTGTTAGATTATAGCCTATGTGTTATATATCTACCTATTTTATTTTGTTAATTTTTAGGTTAAAGTACAAATTTACCTAGTTTAGTCTAGTGTTTATTATTTTATAGTTTACTAGTTTACGTTAAGCTAAAATGTCTAAAATCGGAGGAAGTAAAGTTCCGCATAGCCAATCTCGGGAGATGATTGCTAATGTGGTTACGTTTATGACCGAGGAAGCAAAACACAGTGTTTTTATCATATATTAAAAAAATTATTGAACGTGTTAGTACAGCAACTGGTGTGTCAAAACGTTCAATTATGCGAATAAAACAAGAAACGAAAGTAATATTAGAAGGATCGTCACTGTCTTTTACAACACCCAAAAAACATTCGGTACGGGCCAAACCTGTTTCAGGTTTGGATGATTTTGACAGGAGTGTTATCCGTCAAAAAATAAATAATTTTTACACAGACGAAGGTGGAAAATGCTTACCAAAAATAAATAAATTATTAATAATCAATTAATAATTAAAATAGTATTAAAGACTATTAATAATAAATTAAAAAATTAAAGTAGCGCTGTTTCAAAACTGTTACCAAAATTTTGTTAAAGTATTCTTAGAAATAGCTTTATAAATTTATAATTGGGTCTATATGAATATTATTGTATAAATGTGCGCTTTATAGAAAACTGTGTCATCCATTTTGTTTTGAAGTTGGAGTTTTTGATACACCTTATAGTGTTACAGGCTAAACTCTGCACGCCAGGTGAGACGCCTATAGCTATACTACTAACGCAATCTCTTACAGTCGTAGTGACGTAAAGCATTCCTCTCAGCTGCACAAAGCTTAGGAACAGGCAGTACTGTTGATATTTAATAGAATTGGGATAGTGAAACAACTTGCAGTGTTAACGCATTCAGTTAAGTTTGAATAGAGTAAATATCTGCCCATAACAGACAGGTAGAGTGTCAAATTATTTACACTCAATCTGTTCGTTGCAGGGCTAAAATAAATAGTTCTGTTTCTTATCACATGGTCAGCCAATTAAATGACTGAATCATTTAAGAACAGAAGAGGTAGAGGTGTAAAAGACACTAATCAGAGTTATCTCCTCTGAAAGTAATGAATTTCATTAAACAGCCAGACCCTGTGGTGAATGAAGTGAAGGTGTCATTTGCAGAGTGGAAAATATGTGCTTTTCAGAGGGCCCGGCATGCTGATAAGCATACTTTTTCACTCAAGGCATTGGTAAACCACCTTACTCCTCGGTTTTACTTAGTAAAACCTCTAGAGGTTCAAACCAGCCTTTCGGCTGTTGACCTAAACAACAGCAAGTGTAAATATAATCGTATTATATATTATTCAATCGGTTTCAAATATAAATACAAATACAGCGTCTGTCTATTGTAAAGTAGGCGATGAAAATAGAGTCAGCTGCCTGTATAAACAATAGATCATTTATGCATGAGGTGTTAGTGTATGGTGGGCATAATTCAGTCGAGTTAACCTATATATAGATCACACGACACATCACTTGTCATTTCAGCCCACCTTAATGAGTCAATTGATATTTATTCATACCCTCCCCCTCCCCCGCACCACTGCTTACGCATCATACATTTATGTATTTATTTAATTTATCATCGAATAACTCTATGATTGTTTCATATTTTGGAATTTATTCATGTTTTCATTTGTTTATAATTTAGGGGTCTAGAATAAAAACCAGCCACATCCAAAACATTTTTTTTTATTTCTGTTCTTGTTTACAAGTTTTCAATGATTTTTGATCATAGTAAATAGGAGAATCTACGGCAAAACGTTCCATATCCAATTAAAATCTTCTTCTTCTTCTGCCTTTCAAGGATTAGGCATCTCTGCCTGTTCCGAACCTCTCAAATCTGCCCATCTCTTTCTCGGGCGTCTTCGTTCTCTCCTGCCCTCCGGCTTATAGCCCAGTGTCTGCTTAGGTATCCTATCCTCCCGCATCCTTTTTGCATGCTCTAACCACTGCATTCTGTTCTGGGATACCTTGTTGTTTATCGAGAAGATGTTGAGTTCTTTTCTTATCTCGGTATTCCTGTAACGATCTTCTCTACTATACCCATATGTATGTCGAAGAAATTTCATTTCAGATGCTTGCAATCTACTCTCCTCTCGCTTTGATAGCACCCAAGTTTCACTGCCATAGAGTAGAGTCGGCACTGCTAATGTTTTATAAAATCCAATGAAAATGCTCACAGAAATACTGAAGTTATTTTCAAAACAAGCCACCTCCATTTTTAAAGAAATAGCCAGTGGTTGCGCTAGTGCACTTCGGTGGTCAACTAAATTATATTCTATCAAAAATAATGTAGTTTTGTAGTTAATGTAATTATGTCAAGACAATTTTATTACAACATCGTTTAATTTTGTTATTATGACAGCATAATTCAATTGATTATTTTTAATTACTTGAAAAATATCGATTTTGAACAATTTAGTTTTAGCACGACACAGTTCTCAATGAAAAGAGTATTTTTTGTATAATTTATAGTTATGAGTAGTTACTTTATTAAATTCGTTGAAATGATCAAATTAATTGCTCACCTTAATAAATAAAACCATGATTTTTCACAAAAAAACAGTAAACTTTTGTTACAAAACCAGCCAAGTCCCTGAACGAGTTTCAAAACCAGTTACATTCAAAAGAAAAATTAGTTTTCCTAAATTTTGAAAAGACATATTTTTATTATATTTATACACATTAATGTGAAATTTAATACTTATAACTTGAACTATTAACCAAGACGGTAGATACTGTAATTTAAATTTAAACAGCTTTTTGCTTTCCTGACAAATTCTATGAAATAAATGTGGCTGATTTTGATACTAGACCCCTCAATTAAATTATAATCCATCCGATGAAAATAGGCGGGTGACCGTTGCAAAACTTCTACGTCTATGTGTAGTCATCAACAGAAAATCCGGTTAAAAGTAAAAACAGGAGCGAGATGGCTTACAAATTGCCTTACTCACCGAGTGGAAAAGTATGCTTATCAGCATGTCAGACCCACCCTGAAAATGTCACCTTCACTACATTCACTTCATTCATGAAATAGGAGAGAACTGTGACTACTGTAGTGTCTTTTACACGTGTACAGTATTCAGATGAACTAAAGTACAGCCTTTCTTAGTTTGATCCTACTGTAAACAAATAATGACGTTACTGAGCATGCGCATTATATAAAAATATGTACAAGTTGATTAAAAAGTACAACAAAATACTTTTAAAAGAATTTTTACTTTCTCTTGCCTATATGAATATATAGGAAGGAAAGTATTGTTTTCATGTCGATTTTTCGAAATCGAGTTTTCACCGGATCTATACGTTGTCAGACCCCCTGAACCCAAAAAACATGTTTTTAGCGATTGGTCTGTGTGTGTGTCTGTGTGTGTGTGTGTGTGTGTGTGTGTGTGTGTACGAACAGAATATCTCAAGAACGGAACATCGTACGAACTTGAAACTTGAAACTTAAGTTACATATCATTACCGGACCCGACACGAACATTTTCATCAAAATCGGTCAACCGGAAGTAGTAGTTTATTCGTATAATTTTTCACTTTTTTGCGATTTTCTCAAAAACTAGTCCTACGATTTTTTTTAAAATCGCCTGGTTTACTAAATTTTATATTCTCTACAAGATAGAGTAGGCGTCATGTTTGCTGAAATTTTAGGTGAGGCTGTTTTCACGTAAAAACAAAGTTTTTTTAAGATTACGGCTTTAATATGCATTTTAGCGCAACAATTTATATAATAAAAGTTGTAGAGAATTTAAAATTCTACAACTTTTATACCAAAAATGTTTTTGTATAACGCTTAGTTTAGCGGTAATTTGCGATTTTCTGTTTTTTTCTCACGAAAACGTGAGAAAAATCGATTTTTTTTAACATTTCGGTCTTAGTATGCATTTTACGACAAAAATGTATATAATTAAATTTATAGAAAATTAAAAGATCTACAACTTTTGTTTAAAGCATTTTTCTCTACAGAGCCTAGTTTAGCGTGAAAGCGTGATTTTCCGTATTTTTAAGCCAAACTGAGTTCGATTGTCATTTTGCGTCATTCACTCATGATTAAAATAAGGTGATGTTTTTGAGGTTAGTTTTTGTTTATTTCTAATATTTTATTAATAATGTTAGGTTTATTATTAATTATTTGCATTGGCAAGAGAAAGTTGTGAGTTTCACACCAGATTTTTATTAATGAAATTGTTAGGCCTACATCATATCACGAGTGATGTTTTAAGTACTTATAATTTAAAACATAATTAACTTAATAGGAATACGACATCCATAAAGTGGTGGACCTAGCGTGCACCCTGAAGTAGCTGGCTTTGGTTTGTTAACAGTAGGAGCAAACTAAGGACGCCTGAACTGTTAAGTCCCATAGCCGTGGGAGTGAGAAAATGCATAACGCTCTCACTCGCACAAGCCATACGCACCATTCCAATTACATTTTGTAATTTTACTCATTGTTGTGAGCAAGCGTTTATGCACGCAGTAAACTAACAAGCAAGATAACGACTGTAGTAAATATTCAGATTTGGATTATAAAGGTAAAGACCTTTGGGCGCATGCGTAGTTATGCCACATATCTCCCTCTCACTCGTTCGGCTATGGAACATTAATTCATCTGATATCTATCTGTACCTGTTCTGTTGTTAAATGCTTCAGTCATATAATTGGGTGACCGTGTGCGAGAGGCAACTAGCAGATCGAGTGCAAATTATTTAACACGCCACTTGTCTGTAATGGTCGAATGCGCAATATACTAAACTAAACAAGAAAACGGCAAGTTTTTACTTTCTCTTGCCTATATGAATATATAGGAAGGAAAGTATTGTTTTCATGTCGATTTTTCGAAATTGAGTTTTCACCGGATCTATACGTTTTCAGACCCCCTGAACACAAAAACATGTTTTTAGCGATTGGTCTGTTTGTGTGTGTGTGTGTGTCTGTGTGTGTGTATACAAAATATCTTAAGAACGGAACGTCGTACGAGCTTGAAACTTAAAACTTAAGTTACATACCACAACCGGACCCGACACGAACATTTTCATCAAAATCGGTCAACCGGAAGTAGTAGTTTATTCGTGTCATTTTTCACTTTTTTGTGATTTTCTCAAAAAATGGTCCTACGATTTTTTTTTAAATCGCCTGGTTTACTAAATTTTATATTGTCTACAAGATAGGGTAGGCGTCATGTTTGCTGAAATTCTAGGTGAGGCTGTTTTCACGTAAAAACAAAGTTTTTTTAAGATTACGGCTTTAATATGCATTTTAGCGCAACAATTTATATAATAAAAGTTGTAGAGAATTTAAAATTCTACAACTTTTATACCAAAAATGTTTTTGTATAACGCTTAGTTTAGCGGTAATTTGCGATTTTCTGTTTTTTTTCTCACGAAAACGTGAGAAAAATCAATTTTTTTAACATTTCGGCCTTAGTATGCATTTTACGACAAAAGTGTATATAATTAAATTTATAGAAAATTAAAAGATCTACAACTTTTATTTATAGCATTTTTCTCTACAGATCCTAGTTTAGAGAGAAAGAGTGATTTTCCGTATTTCTAAGGCAAACTGAGGTTGATTTTCATTTTGCGTCTTTCACTCATGATTAAAATTAGGTTATGTTTATTGAGGTTAGTTTTTTGTTTATTTCTTATGTTTTATTACTAATGTTAGGTTTATTGTTAGTTATTTGCACTGGCAAGAGAAAGTTGTGTGAGTGTTTCACACCAGATTTTTAATATTCCAATGTAGTCTTGAGCGATCTGTAAGTGAAATAATATATTCATCAATGGTAAACGAACAGATAGAAATCGCTTGTCTAAACTTTAATAGAAAAAAATTAAATTTTTGATAATTTGAAAGGAAACAAAACTGGAAAACATTTTAACTAACTTAGTTAATTAAAAAAAACCCAAAATGTGCCATTTACTCGTTTCCATGTATCCTGTTGCCTATCATTTATCTGAGAGTAACAAAATTAAAAATTCCAAGAATTACTGGTTTCATCGAAAAAGTTAATTTAAAAAATGAAGCCGAAATCTTTCTTTCGAAGACCAAATTATAAAAGAGTGATATATTTTGTGTAATATATTGTCAATATACATTTTGATATATATTGTCTTCATAACAGACAGGTGGAGTGTCAAATTATTTACACTCAACCTGTTAGTTGCAGGGCTAAAACAAATAGTTCTGTTTCTTATCACATGGTCAGCCAATTAAATGACTGAATCATTTAAGAACAGAAGAGGTAGAGGTGTAAAAGACACTAATCAGAGTTATCTCCTCTGAAAGTAATGAATTTCATTATACAGCCAGACCCTGTGGTGAATGAAGTGAAGGTGTCATTTGCAGAGTGGAAAATATGTGCTTTTCAGAGGGCCCGGCATGCTGATAAGCGTACTTTTCCATTCAGTGAGGAAGGCAATGGTAAACCACCTCACTCCTCGTTTTACTTAGTAAAACCTCTACAGGTTCAAACCAGCCTTTCGGCTGATGACCTAAACAAAAACATATTTTGTGTAGACAGCTGCAGCGTGATTGTATTTTACACACATTCTGTAGGCTACACAGTATCAGTCAGAATAAAAAGACAATTAGGGCCTACAAGAATATGTGGCGCAAAGAAATAATAATTTTTATTCATTTGTGTCCTATTTGAACGTTTTTTTTCAAAATAACTTAATTAATTTGTAAATGAATTATTTTAAAGCAAGTTACAGAAAATCATGAATTAGGCCTACAAAAAAAAGAAGAAAAAAGCTAATAATGTGACATTTTTCATTCGCTTTGACTCTATTATTGTTTATTTCTTTGCCGTGAAATTCGCCCAAGGCCCTTCACACACATTGATATTTTACACATAAATTAATATAAGTTAGTTAGATTGTTCATTATCTACATTGCCAAAAGAAAGTCGTTTGAGTGTTACACAGGAGATTTTTTTTGAAGAAGCGTATTTCAACGTCACGTGTGTTAATTAAAATTCTATTGGTAAACGATAGCAAATATTCGGTTGATTAGTGAATTACCATAACGGAGGGACGCTATTACCATTATGATAGCTTTCAATGCAGTTCAATAAGTATGATATAGTCTATGTATTTGATAGAGCTTGTTAATGATTTGCCGTTTGGAATTCCAGGATTTTCAGCCATCCTTGACTCGTAAAGAGTAGATGAGAGTACGTACTCCATAAATTCCTAAGGATTCCGTTTCTAACCTTTTAATCTTCCCTTATTTTATCGTTCGTTCGTTCTTTCCGTAAGGATTATCCTCTCACTTTCTACATCCAACCTATTATTTTTCTTTCACCCCAAGTTTTATCCCGTTGTCAACCGCACTGGACTTTACACCACCCTCTCACATTATTTTCTCTTCTTCTTCTTCTTCTTCTTCTTCTTCTTCTTCTATTATAATCTTTCTTTTTTCTTGGAACAACTTTGTCGGCGTTCCTTTCAACAATACCTTGGAAAATTTGTTTAAAAACAGTTAACTTGTTAATTACTTGGTTTAAGGGGGTAGTCAACCCTTAAAATGAAAATCAAAACTACTGGTTATAATTTATAATTATCTATTTTAAATGAAAGAGTAATTTACTGTTAATGATCTACCACTTGAACTAAAAAAAAATTAATTATAGCCCCTAATATAAGGGTGGGAGTGGAAAATTAGGCTTTTACGGGGAATCAAAATACCTGAGGAACTAACAAAGATATCAACATGATTCTTGTGCCAAAAAATACAGAAAATTGCTGTCTATTATCTGTTGTATGCTTTTGTGTGTAGCTTTTCTTACAAGAAATTAATTAAAGTAAAACTGTATTTTCAAAAAAATTTATTTTATGTATTCACAAATTATTTTTTAACTAAATCCTTACCAAGTTTTTTGTAATAATCATTCAACAGATAATAGAGCAAAAAATTACCAACATTTAAACAAAATTCATCCAAATATTTCCAATTCAAACCAAAATATATTTTTTTTTTTGACTTTATTTAAGAAAAATAAACTACAACTGTGTAACAATTTAACACAACCAGCAGTTATAATGTCAATAGTTTTATATAATTATCTTGATGTCACTTGTGTGAGGTAGTCGCCCAGCGGCAACCCCTCAAGACGATTCACAAAGGTCTCTATTCCATTGCCTTTTCAGTCTTCTAAGTGGGTTGTGTGGTAGGTGAGAAGCGGACAATGACTGAATTTGTGGATTTGTATGATAGTGTAGTTTGCTATGAAAACGTCTGTATAGTTTCTTTATTGTTTCGTCCACAGTTTCAATGTTAAGGTCTCTATGTAATGTTTTGTTACTAACGTATGTTGGACAGCCTGTGATGATGCGTAAAGTTTTGTTCTGGAATGTCTGAATACGTTTTATGTTAGATACTTTAGCTGATCCGTAGATCACTGAACCGTAGGTCCAAATAGGACGAAGAAGTACCTTGTAACGGTTAAGTTTCTGAGTAATTGGAAGAGGAGATTTATGGTGAATAAGACTGTAGAGAAGTTTTAACCGCGCGTTAAGAGATTGCCTTTTGAGTCTGGTATGTGGATTCCATGTCAGTCTTCTGTCTAGTGTCAGTCCTAAGTATTTCACTGAGGTTTTTTGGGGGATCGGTGTATTGTGTAAATAAACTGGGGGACAAGTTTGTCGTCTGAGAGTAAATGTAATGTGTTGTGATTTTTCAGCATTAAGTTTAATTTTCCAAGTATTACACCAATGTTGTACAGTGTTTATGTGATGTTGAAGATTAAGCGTTACGTCTTCACACCTGGCTTCGCTGGCTAATATTGCTGTGTCATCGGCAAATGTTGCAGTTATAGTTTGTTGTGTGGTAGGAAAATCAGATACGTAGATGGAGTACAAAAGGGGTGACAAAACTGCTCCTTGGGGAACTCCTGCATTTATTGGACGACACGAAGATACAGCAGAACCTTGTTTTACAGAAAAGAAGCGATGTGAAAGAAACGACTTGATTACAAGATAGTACGTAGACGATAAAATAATTTCAATTTAAATAAAAGACCGTTATGCCAGACCTTGTCGAAAGCCTGACTGACATCAAGAAAAATTCCAGCCGAATACAATTTCCGTTCTAATGATGACGCTAAAATATCGACAATACGGTGTAATTGGTGAATAGAAGAATGGTTTGACCGAAAGCCAAATTGATGATCAGGGATGACATGTTGTGGAAGAATAGTTAAAAGCCGTTTGTGTAAAATCTTTTCAAATATTTTGGAGCACAGTGGAAGGAGACTAATTGGGCGGTACGATGAAGGAACAGAGGAAGGTTTATTAGGCTTTAAAATCATACGAATTTGCGAATGCTTCCACTGTATAGGGAAGGTTGCTGTACGAAAGATAGAATTAAATAAACATGTTAGAAATACAATACCCTTTCGAGGCAATTCTTTGAGTACTTCGGAGCATATAAGATCATATCCAGGGGCTTTTCCAGTTTTTAAACCGGCTATTTCACGTTTGATCTCAGAAGGTTTAATCGGATCATGGGGAAGCGAAACCGGCAAAGGTGTGTCTAGGGATTGTAGGACATAACCATCATGTGTGACGTCTGCTAAGTCCTGATGTGGTTGGAATATCTGCTCTAAATGGTCAGCAAAGAGTTCTACTTGCTCTTCGTCTGTGATTCTCCACGGCTCCCCCTCGTTACGTATTGGAACACGCACTTGCGACTGTCGGAGCATAGCTCGTGTTTTCCTCCACAAGCTACCATCCCGACTGGAAAGTTGACTGATTTGTTCATCACGTTTATCATCTCGAAAAAGTTTTAGTTGAGTCTTCAGTAAATTAGTTAATTTAGTAAATATACGTTTGTCAGCAAGCAATCGAGTGTTTTGCCAACTTTTCCTGGCTCGCCGTTTGTCAGTGATAAGATTTTTAATGTATTGTGGGTAAATTGGGTACAATTTCGGAGGTTTACAGATTGAAGAGGCCCATACAGCCTGCTGTACAGTTTTGTTAAAGAATTCTATTGCCTTTTCTATTTTCTCTCCGGTTTTCAGTAAAATAGGTATATTTAAAGAAGCGTTTAAAATTTCACGAAAGTTATTCCAATTCGTCTCTCCAGCGACTAAGGTTGGGTTGGTTTGGGAACTGGGTTCTGCCCACAGCGACAGATACACAGGGGAATGGTCAGATGATAAGTCCGGTGTAGACGAAATGTCGTATGGAACGTTCGTTAGGCCTTTTTGGAAGAACAGGTCAAGAAGGTCCGGAATTTTTCTAGGGGAAGTTGGCCAATAAGTGGGAGAATTCAGAGAAATTGCACGTACATTATTCACAGTTATACTACTAAAAAGATTTCTTCCTCGAGAAGTGCTCAATCGAGAGCCCCAATGAACATGTTTGGCATTAAAGTCACCACCGACTAGGAAGCACGAACCAAGTTTAGTAAAGAAGTCAGAAAACATAGCTCGAGAGATAACAAATCGTGGAGGACAATAAACAGAACCGATTGTAATATTTTTATGAAGAGTTTTTACTACAATGCAGGAGAATTGAATGCAAGGGGTGGAAATGTTTTGACAGGAATAATGAGTTAAAGATGATTTAATAAAATTACTGCAACACCACCGTGAGCCGTGTTGTCTGGATGATCCGTTCTGTATGTTGTGTAATCTCGAATGAAGAACCTAGTTCGTGAAGTAAAGTGTGTTTCCGTAATTAAAGCTATGTCAATACGTTTGTCATGCAATGTAAAGTCTAGTTCGTTTCTGTGCTGGGCGAGACCATTTGTGTTCCATAGAAGAACTGACAGGGACCCACAAGTCAGTAAGTTATTTGGCATATGTGTGAGCGAGCGACTGTGTAAGATTAGTTAATTGTGAAAGAAGACTGAAAAGAGGTTGGATGAGTTTATTTAAATTTGTGATTAAACTTACTAAATCAGTTTATGTCTGTGAATGCGACTCGACAGGAGGCCACTGGGACGACTGGTTAGTGTTGATGTCTTCAGTGTTGCTGTATGTTCTTTGTCGTGCTGTAGTTGGTTGTGAAGATTTTTGCCAAGCTGTGTTGTTGTATGTTGTGTTATTTGGTAGTGGAGGGAAGTCTGTCTGGTTGAATGATGTGGTTGCTGCTGGTTGTGCTGGAGCAGAAGACGCTGTCCTTTGCTGTCGTTGATTGCGCAATATTTGGTACACCTGACAACCTTTATAGTTGGCAGGGTGCGTGCCCCGGCAATTAGCGCATCTTGCAGGTGTCGTGCGTGTTTTTGTGCAGATTTTTGAATCATGTGCTTCACCACAACGCACACATCGAAATGGGTGGCGACAGTAGGTTTTGGTGTGAGCGAACGACTGGCATCTTGTACACTGTGGAATACTGTGTTTCTTTCGTGGTTCTTCAATTACAACTCTGTAGCTAAGAAGAGATTTCAGATCAAAAACCTTCTCGTCGTATGTGTCGCTGCTTATTTCCACAAAAAAGAGTGGTAAAGGTGTTCGGATAATTTCTTCTTCTTGTTTGTCATTGATAATTACTTTTCGGCGAGACAGTACATTTGTCACTGTAACAGCAGTGTATCCTAACTGCCGAAAAGCTTCGTGGATGTCTTCTGTTCTTGCAGAAGGATGTAATCCGCGTACAACAACCTTTGGAAGTTTCTCCGAAGGCAGTTGATATGTGTGAAAATTTGCGTTGTGTTGTTCAAGGCACCGCACAAATATCCTGTAGGTTGCAGGCGAATTCGGGTAAACGATAACGTTAGAGACGCTGCTTTTTAAAGTAAATGAGTCCTGTCCTCCAACGTCTCTCAGTATTTTTATAAGACAGTTGGCATCTGCTACTCCCTTTAAATAAATTGGAGGAACTTTTTGCTCTCGTAGTTCTGTTTCATCTATTGTGTTTGACAGAGGCGAAAAAGAGTTAGAAAGACGCACCGTATTGTCAATTTCTTGTCTCTTCTTTAAGCGTGAATCTTGATCACTATTTGATAGTGGTCTCTTTTTCCCGACCACAGTTTCCCATATTGAATCGCTGCCATTCGGTTCAACTTCTAGGTTAGTGTTCTCCGTTGCCATGGCAACCGACGTTGATTGTTGTGGTAATTTAAATGAAATGAAAATGTCTTATTTAAATAAATATCACACATAATGTCACATATCAAACAAAACTATATTAATTAACGAATGTCACAAACGAAAATTACCACTGGTATCGATAAAGAATAAACTATAAATTAAATAATAAATCAGAACGTAAGTTCGCGCACTGTCAGTCGATTAACAAAAATCAGCTGTTTTTTCCCAAAATATTTAATTTCCAAGAATGTACAATTATGCAAAAACAGATTTTCGGAAAACTTAATTTAAAATGCAATGAATAATTCACTCGCATTGCTAGTGGCTTTATTTCTTTTACAAAATAATTTATCTGGTCGTCATGTAAAAGTAACTAGTAAAATTTCTGATTCAGAAAAATTTCACAATAAAAACCTAATACGACGACAAAACATGTATATTTTAAACCAGATGTTTTTATAACTTTTTTGCCAACGTTCAAAGTAAACGCCATTCTGTGATTCGAAAAAGTTTAAACTTTAAATAAATTTAAAAAAAATTCTTTTTGAGTTGACTACCCCCTTAAATGGGTGACGGATCGAAAAATTTGAAAAATTATGAAGTTTTTTCTTTTCTGATTCATAATATAGTTTGAAATTTCCTTTCAATAAAAATAAAACTAACAATTTTAATATCCGCCGACAAAAACTTAACATTTAAAATATAAAAAATAATTTATATTGGGGGTTTAGGTTTGAGGTGGTCGCGTCGGGGGACCGCCGAGTAACAAAATAGAACTTAATTGTACCTTAACGCGACCACCTCAGATTTAAGATGAGACTGTACTTTGTATCCTGCCAATGTTAAATTTGCTACTTTTAGGTACATTTTTCATAGGATTGGTAAAAGATAGGGAAATTAAACTTTTTCTTCTCAAGCTACTGACATTTTTTCAATTTAATCTTTGGACCTTACCATTTTTTTAAAAAAAAATACGAATAACATTTTTACAAATTGTGTTCTACGTTTCTTGCGTATTACTAATTTTTGGAGCACCTGAGGAAGTCATAAAAATGTTGGTCGTATATGTGGATATACAAGATAATTAACTGGTAAAAATTTCAGCCTGAAAAATAAATAGAACTAATTAAATTCTCAGACTGCCCTCTCCCTAAATTAATCAGCCAGTTGGTTACTTTTCTTTTGTATATCTGAGGAGTTACATGAGTATTTCGGATAGCCTCTGGTAAATTAAGGTATGTGATTGAGGCTATATAATGTGCTGCAGTGCTGTTAATGGTTTTATGCAATCTAGGGGCTTGATATACAATACGGGTTACAGCTCTGGTATGATAATTATGAGTTATTTTCTGTAGTACAGAAAGTTTTTAAGATCTTATGTACAGTAATAAGTTAAATTACTTACTTTAACTAATTAGTAATTAGATCTTATGTGTTGTTGGGTTTTACTGAGTAAAATAAGGAGTGAGATGGTTTACTATTGCCTTCCTCACTGAGTGGAAAAATACGCTTATCAGCATGCCGGGCCCTCTGAAAAGCACATATTTTCCACCCTGCAAATGACACCTTCACTTCATTCACCACAGGGTCTGGCTGTATAATGAAATTCATTACTTTCAGAGGAGACAACTCTGATTAGTGTCACAGTATACCTCTACCTCTTCTGTTCTTAAATGATTCAGTCATTTAATTGGCTGACCATGTGATAAGAAACAGAACTATTTATTTTAGCCCTGCAACGGACAGATTGAGTGTAAATAAATTGACACCCCACCTGTCTGTTAAGGGCAGAGATCTTATGTAAAGTTACCGAATGTCAAGAACCCCAAATAACTGTACGTAGCCTACATACCCTTTTTAAAGGGTTTCTGTGAAAGATGCATGTACGGCTACCAACTTACATAAATACAGCTTTTTATTACAGCTACAAGCTTATAATAAATTTATAGTAGTAATCTGATTTTAATTAAATTTTTATTTTTATGTAGATTTAGTTAAATCTTTTAAAATGCAGATTGATTGGCAGCATAAAGGTGAAATGTGTTGCACAGTACAGTAAAAGGTTCCATGTAAACAGAGTGGGTGTGTGTGTGTGTGTGTGTGTGTGTATGTGTTTGTGTGGTTGGGTAAAAATCTCTCTCGTGATCAACATCTCCCCATTCCCCTTCGCTTGTAATATTGGAGGTGATGGGGGGATTGGCGACGACCGAAGATTACGTCAAATTAAACATGCTGTTCCAGGTTCAATATCCTGAACTACTGGACCCTTTTATTGACTAATAAATGCGACACACATCGAGCCTCCACCCCTCAACCCCTTTACATGTGTACCTATTTTTTTTAATAACCTTTCTTTCTTCTTGGCGTTCAAGTTATTGATTTTATGAGTGAAAAATATTTCTTATTATTTGTTACTAACTAAAATATATATAACTATTTTCTCTTGCCTTATATTAATTTTTCCCCCATTTCTTTGCAGAAATGCGAAATACGAAGGTTCAGTTGTAAATACATCAAACATCTAAACAACCACGTAAATCTTTTAGCACTGACTCTCCTAGACAGCAGCAATGTTGTTCATAGACTAAACCGTGGTACAGTACTGGATCTCCCAGGGCGATTCTGATAGTGTGATTTTACATTGTAAATTATTTTTTTTGAATAACTGTAAATCTACAATCTGCTCTCATAGAACAATGAGTAGATAATATGTTGTAAGTATAAATCTTGAGTAAGTAATACCCCTTGGTATTACTCTATAAAATTTCCCATTTTGTTAAATTGATCTTGCCAGGAATGTAAAAAAAATTACACAATCACATATTAAAATAAATCTGTAGGGTGTAGTCTGTATAGTCTTGTGTGTGTTCCACTGTTGTCTAGGAGATTGATGGCTTCTGGATTCTGATGATTTTCAAGTCTTGTTTGGTAACTGGTGCAAAATTTCTTTATAGCTTCGTGTACCGTGGGAGAGTTCGTGTCTCTGTGCAATATAGTGTTGGGTATGTACCAAGGTGACTCCATGATGTTTCCAAGTATTTTTGACTGAAACCGTTGAATTATTTCCATGTTACTGTGACTTGCTGTGCCCCAGAGTTGTATCCCATATGTCCACACAGGTTTAAGTACAGTTTTATAAAGTAACAATTTGTTTTGTGCCGATAATTTGGATTTTCCATTAAGCATCCAATACAGCTGTTGGTATTTAAGATTTAACTGTTTTCGTTTGCTCCATATATGAGTCCTCCATGTTAGACGCCTGTCCAGGTGGAGGCCAAGATATTTTGCCGTATCGGATTGCGGAATTTGTACGTTGTTAAAAAATACTGGTGAACATGTTTCCCATTTTAGTGTAAATGTGACGTGCAGACTCTTGTGTTCATTTGTTTTTATACGCCATTTTTTTGTTTTTTTTTTAGTACACGCTACCACTACAAATGCAGCAGCTGTGAAACACTACTAACTCATTCATTTTCCCACTACTATAACAGCGCACTGCATTCTTTCCAACTACACGGACCTGGGACTCAAGCAATACAAATTAATTTCCTTATTCATAACGTTACAAATCGACAACTATTTATATTTACTCTTGGTGGGAAAGTTAATCTACTCGTCTGGTTTCCCACGTTTAAGAGTAGATGCTTGTTTATTTGTACTACTGCAACTACTACGGTAATCTATTAGTGTGTTAGTACGAGTAATAATAAACTATAGTTTGAGTCCCAGCTCCGTGTAGTAAGAAAGAATGTAGTGCGTTGCTAAAGTAGTAGGAGAAGAATGAGTTAGTAGTGTTTCACAGCTGATGCATTTGTAGTGGTAGCGTGTACTAACTAGACTAAAAACATATTCTCATCATCCAGCGCATTAATTTAATAAATACCTACCGGGTTATTAACTTGTTCGGATTCATAATATTTAACTTGCTAATTTATATCAAAATATGTAAATAAATAAATGTAATAAATACAAACAAAAATGTTAAATACGGAAAGTTTGAAAACGAATGTTTTGTATTAGAGTAATACAACAATCGTATTCCCAGCATGCATCACTCATTCATTATACATCACCCGTACCCTTCACCCCGCAACTACACGGAGCTTGGACCTGACCTATACATGTTAGTCATTTAAAAAGGCTAAGACATTAAATTATTAAAATAATTTGTGATATGGTACTTACATGAAAAATACAATAAAATATGAACTAGATATATGCAAAACAAAGAATTAATTTACAAATGGAAAAACCAATTTTCGGAACGGTAGACGGCGGACAAAATTATTCGATTCCTCTGGTAATTTAACCAATGTTTCTACAGCTTCTCTCCTAACTTCCAATAGCCAAACGGTTACTCCTTCTTTATTCTGTGTAATGTGAGGTATAGTCACTTGCGTCACCAGTTTGCCCTTGTTTGCAACGAGGGGTAAAAGAGAAAAGCATCAGTGCGCATGCGCGACTGCTTAAATTTCAGTACGACAAACATAACAACTTATACTATACCCAGAGCATATACAGAATATCGTGGAACCTTTTGTAGGTTAACTGTACGAATATAAATGTTTGTTACCGTAAACACAAATGTCGGTTTCTCGAAAACGTGATCAAACTATTCACAGTGCTGAACGCAATGTAACAAAATGTTGTAAAGTTGAAGCTAAACCAAAATGCCTAACCGCGTCTCTTTAACAAAAGCCATGAGCGAGCGGCTGACTACTGTGATGTTTCTCTTTCCACAATTCGAAAAATAAAAAAGGAAATTAGGGACATGAAGAAGCTATTCTTCAACCGTTTTTTTGACACCTGGTAAGAAAAGAAAACGGTTAGGTAGATACTAGAGAGGCTGATAATGAAAACGCCGATGACAGCATTAGTAAAGAAGGCGATTCATTTGTAATTTTAGTTAATAAAACATGTCTAGTCATGCAATTAAGCTATAGGCAATATTACAGGTCACGTATATTTCTTATTAGGTTTATGAAGAAAACATTTTCCCGGAATAAACCGCAGCTTACAAAATGTATGTAGAAACTGGACGGTAGTGAGATGTACGAGTAGTTTCTCACTGTAGAGGTTGGCAGCATTGCAAATATTTCACTTCCCTTCCTCACAGCCCACACATTTTTTTTGAGAAACCAGTTTTTGAGAAAATCGCAAAAAGTGAAAAATTACACGAATCAACTACTACTTCCGTTTGACCGATCTTGATGAAAATGTTCGTGTCGGGTCCGGTAGTGGTTTCTAACTTAAGTTTCAAGTTTCAAGTTTGTACGATGTTCCGTTCTTGAGATATTCCGTACACTCACACACACTCACACACACACGCGCGCGCGCGCACACACACGCGCACACACACACATACACACGCGCGCGCGCTCTCACACACGCTCACACACGCACGCGCGCGCGCGCACACACACACGCACGCGCACACACACACACACGCACACACACACACACACACACACACACACACACACACACAGAGGCCAATCGCTAAAAACATGTTTTTTGAGTTTAGGGGGTCTGAAAACGTGTAGATCCGGTGAAAACTAGATTTCGAAAAATCGACATGAAAACAATACTTTTTTCCTATATATCAATATAGTCAAGAAAAAGTAGAAACAGGGCCGCATTGCGAGGGTGCAATTGTCAGCAGTGAGTTTGCCTAACAGATTACATTAGCCTTACCTCCAATTAAATGCCAATTTAAATATTTCACAAGTTCAACAAGTTAGGAGAGTATGAAATAGAAAGTTATTTAAGTTTGAAATTGAAATTCTAATATGAGTTTACAACCTTAATTAGCGGTAACCAACTGTAGCAGTTAAATGCGAAATGTTGAAATTAGGAACACGTTTCAAGTTTTACTGTAGCTATAGTGTCTTCAAGCCGGCTGCTTATAATAAGATTCTTCTCATCTTAATTTCTAATCGTGCAATTATTTTATCGATTTCATTTTTCATTCGATATTTATGCATTTTCGTGTTATTGGTGGAAATTTTTTACTTTCTCTTGCCTATATGAATACATAGGAAGGAAGTATTGTTTTCATGTCGATTTTTCGAAATCGAGTTTTCAATGGATCTACATGTTTTCAGACCTCCTGAATCCAAAAAAATGTTTTTAGCGATTGGTCTGTGTGTGTGTGTGAACAGAATATCTCAAGAACGAAACATCGTACGAACGTGAAACTTGAAACTTGTGTTGCATACCACTACCGGACCCGACTCGAACATTTTCATCAAAATCGGTCAACCGGAAGTAGTTTAGTCGTGTAAGTTGTCACTTTTTTGCGATTTTCTCAAAAACTGGTCCTAATATTTTTTTAAAATATCACCTGGTTTACAAAATTTTTTATGCTCTACAAGCTAGAATAGGCGCTATGTTTGCTGAAATTCTTAGTGACGTTTGCACGTAAAAAATATTTTTTTTAAAGATTACGGCTTTAATATGCATTTTAGCGGAAAAATGTATATAATAAAAATTGTAGAGAATTTAAAATGCTACAACTTTTATTGTAAATATTTCTTTGTTTAACGCTTCGTTTAGCGGTAATTAACGATTTTCTGTTTTCTTCTCACGAAAACGTGTGAAAAATCGATTTTTTTAAGATTTCGGCCTTAGTATGCATTTTATAATAAAAACGTATATAATCAAATACTCGTATATAGAAAATTAAAAGATCTGCAACTATTATTTAGAACATTTTTCTCTACAGAGCCTAATTTAGCGTGAAAGAGTGATTTTCCGTATTTTTAAGGCAAACTGAGGTCGATTTTCATTTTGCGTCTTTCACTCATGATTTTAATAAGGTTATGTTTTTTGAGGTTAGTTTTTTGTTATTTTTTGTTTATTTCTAATAATTTATTACTAATGTTAGGTTATATTGGTCATTATTTTGATTGGCAAGAGAAAGTTGTGTGAGGGTTTCACAACAGAGTTATAAGTTTTGTCATCATTTTGTTTTGTCCGTCCGTCCTTCACACCCACATGTCACTAACTAAAAAAGGTGACAACAAACGACTTGTGGATTCATATTTACGAAAAAGATGAGTGGGTCTAAATTGGGTTTTAAATTTTGGTTCCTACCGGAAGTGGCCCAAAACCGAAAATCATAAACTCAAAGTCAGAAAGTACAAGAAATAGCAACAAACCTTTTTCGGATTCGTTATCAACAAAAACCGTTAGTGATCCAGAATGAGTTTAAAGTTCCAGTTTCAACCGGAAGTGGCTTCAACCAGAAATTAATAAATCAAAAGTCGGCATTTGTAAACATAAATAGTTGATATCGTTTGATGTCACTATTTACCTCATTTTGCCGTTAACAGGTAGGTGAGGTATTAAATTATTGGGACTCTGCTAGTTTTAGGGCTATAAAAAATATTTTCTCTTTTATCATATGATCACCCAATTACTGCTTGAGTCCCAGCTGCGCGTAGTTGCGGGTTGAAGGGTACGGGTGAGGTATATTGAATGAGTGATGCATGCTGGGAGAACGATTGTTGTATTACTCAGATACAAAACATTCGTTTTCAAACTTTCCCTATTTAACATATTTGTTCTTATTTATTACAATTATTTATTTACATGTTTTGATATAAATTGGTAAGTTAAATATTATGAATCCGACCAAGTTAATAACCCGATAGGTATTTGTTAAATTAATGCGCCGGATTATAAGAATATGTTTTTAGTTTAGTTAATACACGCTACCACTACAAATGCATCAGCTGTGAAACATTACTAACTCATTCATTCTTCCAATATTACAACAATGTCGACCGCATTGGTGTAGTTGGTAACGTGGTCACCTCTCATCATGCGGTCTTGGGTTCGAATCCCATTCAGGCACGGCATATTTTCATACGTTACAAAAAAAAATCATTTCATCCTTCACTGTCTGCATTAGCAGTAATTGTAGAACAGTCGGACGTTAAACCAAAAAAAAAAAAAAATCTGGTGTGAAACACTCACACAACTTTCTCTTGCCAATGCAAATAATTAACAATAAACCTAACATTAGTATTAAAACATTAGAAATGAACAAAAACTAACCTCAAAAACATAACCTTATTTTAATCATGAGTGAATGACGCAAAATGACAATCGAACTCAGTTTGGCTTAAAAATACGGAAAATCACGCTTTCACGCTAAACTAGGCTCTGTAGAGAAAAATGCTCTAAACAAAAGTTGTAGATCTTTTAATTTTATATAAATTTAATTATATACACTTTTGTCGTAAAATGCATACTAAGACCGAAATGTTAAAAAAATCGATTTTTCTCACGTTTTCGTGAGAAAAAAAACAGAAAATCGCAAATTACCGCTAAACTAAGCGTTATACAAAAAAATGTTTGAAACAGAAGTTGTAGGTCTTTAAATTCTCTACAACTTTTATTATATAAGTTTTTGCGCTGAAATTTATATTAAAGCCGTAATCTTAAAAAAACAACGTTTTTACGTGAAAACAGCCTCACCGAGAATTTCAGCAAACATGGCGCCTACCCTATCTTGTAGAGAATAAAAAATTGAGTAAAATAGGCGATTTTAAAAAAAATTGTAGGACCAGTTTTTGAGAAAATCGCAAAAAAGTGAAAAATTATACGAATAAACTACTACTTCCGGTTGACCGATTTTGATGAAAATGTTCGTGTCGCGTCCCGTAGTGGTATGTAACTTAAGTTTCAAGTTTCAAGTTCGTACGATGTTCCGTTCTTGAGATATTCTGTTCACACACACACACACACAGACACACAGACCAATCGCTAAAAACATGTTTTTTGGGTTCAGGGGGTCTGAAAACGTATAGATCCGGTGAAAACTCGATTTCGAAAAATCGACATGAAAACAATACTTTCCTTCCTATATATTCATATAGGCAAGAGAAAGTAAAAAAACTATAACTACGCACAGCATTCCTCCCAACTACATGGAGCTGGGACTCAAGCAGTTCATGACTGAAGCATTTACAACTGCACAAGTAGAAAAACACCTTCTACAGGTGTAAAAGACACTAGTCACAGTTATCTTCTCTCACAGTATTCAATTCCATTACACTGTGGTAAATGAAGTGAAGGTGTCATTTGCAGGGTGGAAAGTAGATGTTTTAAAGATGCCTTGACATGCTGATAAGCGTAGTTTTCTACTCATTGAGGAAGGCAATGTAAACCACCTGACTCCTCGTTTTGCTTAGTGAAGCCTCTACAGATTCAAACCAGCCTTTCGGCTGATCACTTAAGGTGACACTGTATGATAGTTTTTCCTGAAAATTTCAATTTTCGGGTTTTAATGTTTTTCAATAATTCAGGCTTATATCTACAAAAAAAAAACAATAAATTACGTCAAAAAATTATTTTAATGAAAAAATTAAGTTTTTAGCAGGCATATTCAGAAAAATTATCATTTCACCAAAAACCAATATTTTTTGGAATTTTATACCAATCGTTTTAGAGCAAAGGGAATTTTATTTTTTTTAAAATAAGTATCTGCGTTAGTGCTTTTGATATTCTCAGCTGTTGGTACAGCTTTTTAACCAAGTGTTGATGGGAAATTTACTTGTTTGAATACATTTTCTTTTTGATTTGTTCCTTTTTTTTGGCTGTTCCCGTAAATTTAGATTTTTAAATTTAGGTACATTTTTCTCGGAACCCACTTAACCTAGCTGTTTGAGTTTTTGCCAATTATTCATCTTGTACATGCACAAATAGCAACATTTTAATGACCTCCTCAGATGCTCCAACAATTACTAATATGCAAGAAACGTATAAAGAAATTTATAAATATTTTATGTTATTCGTTAATTAGTTTTTAATATTATGGGCTCACAGATTAAATTGAAAAACTGTGAGTAGCTAGAGAAACTCGACAACTAAAAGTGTGTAAAGTTTCATTTATCTATCTTTTATCAATCCTATGAAAAATGTACCTAAAAATAGTAAAATTTTAACATTGGCGTGATACAAAGTACAGTCTCCCCTTAAACAACACTCAATTTTTTTATATATTCCTAATGTGTGTACGTTGCAATCTGTTCAATTTAGAACAATAAGCAACCCCATGACCCAATGAGATGAGAATGATATGTATGACGTGTAAATGAGTTGTAGTCTTGTACAGACCCAGGCTGACCATTCCTGAGAGAGTATGGTTAATTGAACCCCAACCATCAAAGTACACCGGTAACCACTGTCTAGTATTCAAATCCGTATAAAAGTAACTACCTTTACTAGGATTTGAACCACGAACCTTCATCTCCGAAAATCAGCTGTTAAACAGCTGACTAGCGGCGACGACGTTACCCCCAGACCAACCCGGTGGATTAAACATTCAATTATAGACAATTTTTTTTTTATTCCTAATGTGTGTACGTTGCAATCTGTTCAATTTAGAACAATAAGCAACCCCATGACCCAATGAGATGAGAATGATATGTATGACGTGTAAATGAGTTGTAGTCTTGTACAGACTCAGGCCGACCATTCCTGAGAGAGTATGGTTAATTGAAACCCAACCATCAAAGTACACCGGTAACCACTGTCTAGTATTCAAATCCACATAAAAGTAACTACCGTTACTAGGATTTGAACCAGGAACCTTCATCTCCGAAAATCAGCTGTTAAACAGCTGACTAGCGGCGACGACGTTACCCCCAGACCAACCCGGTGGATTAAACACTCAATTATAGACAATTTTTTTTTTTTATTCCTAATTTGTGTACGTTGCAATCTGTTCAATTTAGAACAATAAGCAACCCCATGACCCAATGAGATGAGGATGATGTGTATGACGTGTAAATGAGGTTTAGTCTTGTACAGACCCAAGCCGACCATTCCTGAGAGAGTATGGTTAATTGAACCCCAACCATTAAAGTACACCGGTAACCACTGTCTAGTATTGAAATCTGTGTAAAAGAACTATCTTTACTAGGATTTGAACCACGAACCTTCATCTCCGAAAATCAGCTGTTAAACAGCTGACTAGCGGCGACGACGTTACCCCCAGACCAACCCGGTGGATTAAACACTCAATTATAGACAATTTTTTTTTATTCCTAATTTGTGTACGTTGCAATCTGTTCAATTTAGAACAATAAGCAACCCCATGACCCAATGAGATGAGAATGATGTGTATGACGTGTAAATGAGGTTTAGTCTTGTACAGACCCAAGCCGACCATTCCTGAGAGAGTATGGTTAATTGAACCCCAACCATCAAAGTACACCGGTAACCACTGTCTAGTATTCAAATCCGTATAAAAGTAACTACCTTTACTTTAGACAATTTCCTTCTTAAGATTGCTAATAACATGTCCATGTTTACAAAAGTTTACGTTTTTCCATTTGACGTGGGCTATTAGCACTGTGCAGTTTTATTGCTGTGTGGGAATTAAAAAGGTAATCCATTGAAGAGTTAGAATTTTTGTCGGTTCATTTCACTTTTCTGTTTGCTTTGTACTGTTGTCAGTTACTTTATGCCGCAAATAAAAGAGCTGGGAAAGTTTGAAACAATTGGCTTTGATCATCGCATCGGTACGATGATAAGGTGGTAGAGATTGCCGGCCTATATTTCCCCGGAGCCTATTTCACAGCGCATTTTATACCTACTGCAGTACTCATTTCCTCCCTCCAAGTTTCCATCATTCCATACCAGACACTTTTTTCCTCCCCTTTTCACACTTTATTCTCTTTCATTCGCTTCTAGTTCTCTGTTTTCTCTTATTGGTCGACCGTTTTTTTTTCTACAATGGTCCGATCGTAATTTCAATCTTCTTTCACACATACACAAAGAGGACACTGATCTATAATTTTTTCCCTTCTTTTTTCGTACCGTGGCCAAATGAATCCGATCTGTCAAATACAGTTTTTTCTTAATCTATTGTTGTAAATTACTTTCTGTTTCATCCATTCAAATTACAATAAGCGATATAAATGTTCACCGACTTGGCTTCTTATTCTACATATTTGTTTACGACTTTGGATTTTTACTTCCTCCTGCCCTTTATTTACGGAAGGAAAGTATTGTATTCATGTCGATTTTTCGAATTCGAGTTTTCACCGGATATACACGTTTGCAGGCTATCTGAACTCAAAAAGCTTGTTTTTAGCAATTAGTGAGTGCTTGTGTGTATGAAATATTTAAGAACGAAGTATATAGTACGAAGCTTAAACTGGTTTCATCTGTTAGATGCCACGCACTTTCTTAGCGCGCCTACAAATACTGCAAATGCAACATGCAACGCAAAACACCATTGCGAATTGCAGAGCGTGCAGGGGCTATTTATATACTTCACGTGCATTGATGATACATGGCACAGTACATACATAGTAACTGATGAAGTTTGACTTAAGCAAGAGAAGCCAGAATGCTGATTAAGTTCCACTTAAAAATTTAACACTTTTAACTTTATTTCAGCACTAATATTAATTTGAACACTTAGTAACACTTAAGTTCTACTGTAGTTTTCTGAGAGGATGTGTGTTTTTTATTATTGTTTATCAGCAGTGGAATTCATTGGTTACGAAATGTGTGTGTGTGTGTGTGTGTGTGTGTGTGTGTGTGTGTGTGTGTGTGTGTGTGTGTTACAATAAATACACTCAACCGATTTCTTTATCTGATAATTGTTCAAACTTGTTGCATTTGCAGTTTTTGTAGGCGCGCTGACAGAGTGTGGAGCGTCGTACAGATAAGACCCGCTAAAACTTGAAACAAATTAGATGCCACTATCGGCCCGACACGAACATTTTCATTAAAATTGGTCAACTAGAAGTAGTAGTTTATCTCGTTTATGCGATTTTCTCAAAAACGGCTCCTACGATATTTAAAAAATCACCGTATCACATGTATGACGTACCGTATGAAACGTCCAAAATATTGAAGCTTCTTACACGTGATGGTGGAAATTACTTTCACTTCTTTTTTAATGAGGACCTCTTTGACATCTGAGCAGTCCATTCTTTAGTATTGTGACAATATCGAAAAGAAATGTGTTTTCGAGAGGTTTCTAGAACCGAGAGATTCATAAATATTAAATAGTAAATAATGGAGTTGCAAAGTAACAATAGAGTTAGTTATAAAAGAATATTTAAAAAGGACCGTGTATAATAAGGTAATAGTTGTACGACAAAGACCCTCTTTGTTGTACAACTATTTGTAAAAGAGTCGGTTTGTTACCTGTTTAGATAATTGGTCTTTTTTTGTAACACCTTTTATTCAATTATGACTTGTTTATACTAGTTAAGATTTTGCCAGAACCAATAAAAAGGATTTTTGTATTTTATTATTGCATCGACTCTCTCTGTCTTTCGAGAAATATCTCTGATCTATCTATATAAAGAGAGCCCCAAGTGCGGTTGGAGAGGTAGTATTCGTTTGATCTTTGACGAGTGTTTATTGCGTGTGCTATCGGTACGTTAGAAGAGGTCAACTATTGTTATTCTGTCTTATTGTGTATGTGCATTGTGTATAATTGTTTGTAAGTAGTACTAAGTAAATTATTTAATTTATTTATTGTATTACTTTATTGTAATTAGTTTATTATTTATTTTGTAAATATTTTAGTTGTAATATAACCTTGTAATTTTAAACTTTAGTGTATTACTTATGTAATTTACCTAGATCCCGAAACGGACCTTAGCGATAAGTGTCACAGTATTCTCTTCGGCATAAGCTGTTCGTCCATTCGCTTCAAATGATCTTGCCATCGTATCCGCTGAGGGTTGATGACTGGCAGACTAATAGATCGAGTGCGAATAATTTTTTTAGACTGCACGTGCCTGCTACGGGCATCTCACTCAATTATTATACTTTTGTATCATAGAAAAAGTTATCCAACTTATTTTTACTTTCTCTTGCCTATATGAATATATAGGAAGGAAGTATTGTTTTCATGTCGATTTTTCGAAATCGAGTTTTCACCGGATCTACACGTTTTTAGACCCCCTGAACCAAAAAACATGTTTTTAACGATTGTTCTATGTGTGTGTGTGTGAACAGAATATTTCAAGAACGGAACATCATACGAGCTTGAAACTTGAAACATAAGTTACATACTACTACCAGACCCGACGTGAACATTTTCATCAAAATCGGTCAACCGGAAGTAGTAGTTTATACGTGTAATTTGTCACTTTTTTGCGATTTTCTCAAAAACTGGTCCTACGATTTTTTTAAAAATCGCCTGGTTTACTAAATTTTTTATGGTCTACAGGATAGGGTAGGCGCCATGTTTGCTGAAATTCTTGGTGAGTTTGTTTTCACGTAAATTTTTTTTTTAAGATTTCGGCTTTAATATGCATTTTAGCGCAAAAATTTATATAATAAAAAGTGTAGAAAATTTAAAATCCTACAACTTTTATTTCAAACATTTCTTTTTATAACGCTTAGTTTAACGGTAATTAGCAATTTTTTGTTTTTTCTCACGAAAACATGTGAAAAATCGATTTTTTTAAAGATTTCGGCTTTAGTATTTAGCATTTTACGACAAAAGTGTATATAATCAAATTTATAGGAAATTAAAAGATCTACAACTTTTATTTAGAGCATTTTTCTCGACAGAGCCTAGTTTAGCATGAAAGAGTGGTTTTCCGTATTTTTAAGCCAAACTGAGGTCGGTTTTTTATTTTGCGTCTTTCACTCATGATTAAAATAAGGTTATGTTTTTTGAGGTTAGTTTTTTGTTTATTTCTATAGTTTTATTACTAGATTATTGGTCATTTTTAACATTGGCAAGAGAAAGTTGGGTGAGTGTTTCAAACCAGTTTTTTCACCAACAATGATAGCGGATGGTCGTTCCGAATTGCGTTCAACAAACTTTGTTTAAAATGTTTTCCAATGAACATTTGTGAAATCTTAGTTATTTGTTTGAGAGCGAGTAAAAGTTTAAAGGTGATTGGGTGGAAGAGCGGTAAGCAATTTCCAAAGAAAGTATGAGATGGGAGAAAGCAATAAAATGAAAATAAGACGATCATCTTAGGAACAGTTTGTGTCCTGTATAAAATGGTTGCTGTTCGGAGACTTGTAAAACTTCTCAAAAGAATCAATTGATAAAAGAAATAGTATAGTATAGCTACCTACTACGAAAGTTACTATAATAAACGCTTTTTACGTGTTCTTTATACTTAATGGCACATTTTATGGGTATTTCATTCATACTTTTACAAGTAGGCCTACCTTTACCGCGCATTTTTATCCACTGCGTGTTTCTTCATGTGCGCCTACCCATCGTCACATTAATAACTTCACTCCGTGGCTTATGTCGTCACTTCTTTTTACTTTCTCTTGCCTATATGAATATATAGGAAAGAAACATTGTTTTCATGTCGATATTTCGAAATTGAGTTTTCACCGGATCTACACGTTTTGAGACCCCTGAACCCAAAAAACACGCGTTTAGCGATTGGTTTGTGTGTGTGTGTGTGTGTGTGTGTGTGTGTGCATGTGTGTGTGTGTGTGTGAGTGTGCGTATGTGTGTGTGTATGTGTGTGTTTGTGTGTGTGTGTGTGTGTGTGAGTGTGTGTGTGTGTGAGTGTGTGTATGTGTGTGTGTGTGTGTGTGTGTATGTGTGCGTGAGTGTGTGTGTGTGTGTGTGTGTGTGTGTGTGTGTGTGTGCGTGCGTGCGTGCGTGTGTGTGTGTGTGTGTGTGTGTGTGTGTGTGTGTGTGTGTGTGTGTGTGTGTGTGTGTGTGTGTGTGTGTGTGTGTGTGTGTGTGTGTGTGTGTGGTATACAGAATATCTAAAGAAGAGGTCAATTGTTTAGTTTCTTCAAAATTTATTTTGTCAACCGGTTGTCATCCATTCCTATGCAGGTATCCGTATAATGTTAGTCTTCTTTTTCCAATCGTTTCCATTAATCGTTTATTTTCTTTGTACACACACACACACACACATTTCATTTCAGTGTGTGTGTGGTATACAGAATATCTAAAGAAGAGGTCAATTGTTTAGTTTCTTCGAAATTTATTTTGTCAACCGGTTGTCATCCATTCCTATGCAGGTATCCGTATAATGTTAGTCTTCTTTTTCCAATCTTTTCCATTAATCGTTTATTTTCCTTGTACACACACACACACACACACACACACACACACATTTCATTTTTAGGGGGGCAAACGCCCCCTTTGCCACTTCTGGATACGACTGCTCTACATGTTATCCTAGTTACACTCACTGCTAACGACACTACTTTTAAATATTATTTTCTCGGCATACTTTTTTGACCTTCCCATGGCTCTTTTGAACCCTGATTTGTTGCTCATTTGCCTACCATTCCAACCGCCTACTTTTATTTGGTGTGTTTCAATTACGAATTGTTTTGCAAAACTTCAATCCTATTTCCTAACTCCCTGTTATTATTTTCAACAGATCTGTTGATACTATCGTAGCAGACCATAAATCTTCTACCTCCTTCTTATTTTTGTCAATTTCGTTTTCTACAACATTGCTTTTAATGTCGTAAGAGTGTTATTGAACCCCTTGGACCTTTTCAACCCTCATGTTTTGTTCACCTACCACTTAATTTAGAAAAATTTGTTTTAACATCCTTCTGAACAAATTTCTGGTCGATTACATCAATTCTATTGCTTAATTTCTTTAGTTTCCTCCGAGACTGTTTCATCTCTAGTAAATAAATAATAGAAATATTACACTAAGCTGGATAGAGGACGGGAAAGTAAAAATAAAATAATATGGTGTGAAACACTCACATGACTTTCTCTTGGCAATGTAAGTAGTCATGAAAAATATAATCTAATTTTAATCATGAATAAACAACGTAAAATTAAAAACAACCGAATTTCAATCACGAATGAATGAAGCAAAATGAAAATCAATCTCTGTACAACTAATTGACGTAGAACTAAGCTCTGTAGAAAATAATTTCTGGAATATAATTTCTTCATAACACATGTAAAATAAATACATCCAAACTTTACACTAACACCCTACTGATTTATTTTAATATGTGATTGCGTAATTTATTTTACAATTCCTGGCAAGTACAATTCAACAAAATGGGAAATTTTATAGAGTGATACCAAGGGGTATTACTTACTCATGATTTATACTTACAGCATATCTACTCATTGTTCTATGAGAGAAGATCGTAGATTTACAGTTATTAAAAAAAAGTTCCTTATTAAATAATTTGGATTAAATAAGTTGCTTGAATTCCTCGGAAATTTCGGTGCCTTTTAACTTTTTTTATCAAACTTAAGGGGTTTTCTCTGTTTCGTTTAATCTTGCAGTTGGCGGTCAGTTTTATTTTTATTTTTAAGATGTAACGTTCAAGTCTTTTACCCTTTAAACTTTTGGATCGGCTTGATTTGACTCATTTACTTAAATTCAATACCAAATTAAATTAACTTGAATTTAGGCTGCCTCTTGGCGTAGTGGTTAGCGCACTAGCCTACCAATCGGAAGGTCCCGGATTCAATTCCTGGCTAGGGTCAGCAAATTATTACGTGTCAAAAGCCAGTAATTTATACCACAAAGTAGTCGCTAATACCCAAGATGTTGGTGCGACTTAAATATATACAGAAGAAAAAACCTAGAATTTTGAACCGACTTATTTAAAATACACAATAATAATAATCGATTGTCTTTTTTGTCAAAACGTAAAAATGTTTACCTCGGTCTACAATTGAATCAATTTCATTTTCGTTCAAATAGAATTGCATGTTTTAAATAAAGATTTCTTTCCTTGTTATTTACAAGTTTATTGTTAGGTTTTGTGGGCTTACAAAGTGTATATTTTACTTGCATATGGTCAACATGAGTTGAATAGGCCTACACATTGAATTTTTATTACATAATGAATGTTTTTATTATATAATAAAAGGACTGCCGCGTGTAGATCTAGATTAATTTAACTGTTATTCGAGCCAAAATCTCTTCAACGCATAGCTTTGTTGTTCTTTAAATTCCGTCTCTCACCTTTCCTTTTTCTTCCGTTGCTTTTGTATACGTAGGCCTACATTTTTTTATTTGAATGCAAAAACTCAACTAACGTATTCCTTTATCTCGTTGTGTTTGTCGTGCATCGTTATTCTGTATTCTCTTTTTATTTCGCTAACAACCAATCCTAATACAGTGGTAGTTTTCTTAGGAAATGAGTTTTAAGAAGGAAAAAGAATTTGTAAGTCTATATTGTATGAGTATTTCGAATGGCCATAACAGGAGCATTTAATACTACAAACAAAACGTACACACATAAGTAAATTTCCTTTCAACAGTTGGGTAGAAAGATGAACGAACAGGTGAAAATATTAAAAATAGTGATGCAGATATTTTTAAAAACTAAAATTTCCTTTGTTTTAAAACGTTCAGTATAAAATTATGAAAAATATTTTTTCTTGGTTCTACGATAATTTTTCTGGGCAGACCTGGTAAAAACTTAATTTGTTTATTAATATAATGTTTTTGACGTAATTTAATGTTTTTTCTTGTAGATCTAGGGGTAAACTATTAAAAAACATAAAAAATCGAAAATCGAAATTTTCAGTCAAAACCATCATACAGTCTTACTTTAAGGGCCGGTTGAATTGGCGTCTCTCATATTTCCATCATTTCGGCTGAATTTTTTTTTTTTTTGGTTTAACGTCCGATTGTTCTGCAATTACTGCTAATGCAGACGGTGAATGATGAAATGACTTTTTGTAACGTATGAAAAAATGCCATGCCTGAATGGGATTCGAACCCAAGACCGCATGATGAGAGGTGAGCACGTTACCAACTACGCCAATGCGGCCGGCATTTCGGCTGATGATCGCCAACATTCTTCTTAAAACAAATCTCGCTCGAAATAAAATTGTAATCTGTTTCCGATTAGATTTGAAGGATAAAAAATGTTTTCTGTTTTGTACGACTAAAAACCGTGCCATGGATGGACGTGTAGTGCAGAGTGGGCCATTGCATCGGTTAGTTAGAGTGTTTAATTGTGATAATAACCGGAGATTAATTGGCACCGCTATTATAGTTGCAGAAATTGAGTGTTTCAATGAACGGCCGGACCAGTAGCTTTGTTGCACGATAATTACAGTACTATACTGTGAGCCTCTAAATAGCGAACAATAGTCGGTGCAGGATGTAGGATGTAGGTACGTTTAAATTAATGAACTAGCAAATCTACGTACTGCAGTAGTGCAGTTGTACAATGAAGAGCTCTGTACGTAAATTCACCAACTTTAACCGCTACTTGTATTCTAGCAACAATTCAGTCTACCTAATGGGTTATCTTTCATTCAATTACACCATACTGTATATTGGTCTATCAATTGTAGTCGCAGGTACATATTAGTACTATCACAACAATCCTATTACTAGACCAATTTAATATACAGGATGAGTATAAAGTCTTGCCCTGATTATAAAACTTTATTACAGATTAACCGTTTGACATAATAATTTAAATCTGGCGCTGTTACATAGGTTATTTTTAGTAGTTTTTGAGACCAATAGATGGCGCTAGTGCTTCTCGACAATGACGCGGTCTGTTAGTTCACGTTAGTTGCTGGCGAAATGGCGTCGAAGCAGGAAAAAGGCTTCTTATGGACGCAGCCGTCCTGATGTTAAATCAATAAAGCGATGGTATGAAAGGTTAAAGAAACAGACAGCGTTGAAGATCTTCCTAGAGGTGGCAGGCTTAGTGTGAGTGAAGCAACTGTTGATCGTGTTCGGCAATCGTTTCAATGGAGTCCGTCTAAATCAACTCGTCAAAAATCATGTGAACTTCAAATACTGCAAGCAAGTGTGGTGAAAATTCTTCATAAAATGCTTAGGTTGCATGCTTATAAAGTGCAAATCGTGCCGGTCTTGCAACCGAATGATTTGCTGAGACGTGCAGAATTCGCAACTGAGATTCTCAACAGGATTGATGGCGCTAACGATTACTTAAATCGCATATGCTTTACCGATGAATCCACCTTTCATGTCAGTGGAATGGTAAATAGGCATAATGTCAGTATAAGGGGATCAGAGAATCCACATGCTATTGTACAGTTACAGCGAGACAGCGGAAAAGTGAATGTTTGGTGCGGCCTCATAACAAGGTTCGGGCCGTTTTTCTTCACGGAAAACACCATTAACGCTAATATTTACTTAGATGTTTTGCAACAGTTCATTGCACCACAGTTAGAAGAATATCAACCATGGATAATTTTCCAGCAAGATGGAGCACCCCCTCCCACTGGACTTTGTTAGTGCGTAATTTCCTGGATGAAACATTTCCGGATCGGTGGATTGGAAGGGATGGTCTAACACCCTGGCCACCCTGCTCTCCAGACATTACTCCCCTTGACATTTTTTTCTGGGGCTATATCAAGGACAGAGTCTTCGCCACACCAGTTGCTGACGTCGACGAACTGAAGGCTAGGATACAAACTGCTGTGGGTACTGTGACAGAACACAAACATGTTACAAAACACCTGGCGGGCACTGGAATATCGCTTCGACATTCTTCGACCTATCAAGGAGGCATACGGTGAAGTTTACTAATGTAAGTAATCTTTAAAAAAAACTAGTAACACTAACTTATGTAACAGCATCAAATTTAAATTATTATGTCAAACGGTTATTCTGCAATAAATTTTTATAATCAGGGCAAGACTTTATGCTCACCTGTACATCTATCCGATTGTTTTATCGTTGCAATTTAACCAATTCATGATGTTTTTTTTGCATATTACCTTGTATCACCTTTCTTCCGACTTATGGTAAAGTCAACTAATTATGATGATCTTCAAGAAACAAAAATCTGGTGTGAAACACTCACACGACTTTCTCTTGCCAATGCAAATAATTAATAATATAACCTCACATTAGTAATAAAACATTATAAATAGACAAAAAACTAACCGTAAATAGGCCTGCTACAAATTTTGTTCGACGCTAAGTTTTGTCAACATTTGGAAAGTTGTGTTTGTAAAACATCGTATTGAAATCGCGTTATCTGAAGTTATCGTGCACGAAAAAACTAATTTTAGCTAATAACATAAGTTAAACATCATATTTTAAAAACGACGAAAAATTTGTTTGAAGCGGAGTATTTCCGTAAAACGCCGCATTAAAATAGGTCCATTCCTTGTAGATACCGTTTTGCTTTGTTAACACAGTGAACTTACCGATTTTATTGGTAGAATGTCAATGTGGTTTTAGTAAAGATTTTAGGGAAATATGTTGACTAACCGTTTCAATGCCAGCGAAAAAAAGTGACTTTCACTCTGTGCCAGCGAATAAATGAATGATCTGTTAATTTCCACTCATTTAAAAAAAAAACACTACTAAACGTGTAGGTTATAAACACTGAACTAAAATTTAATAATTATTTGGTTATGTTTACGTATTTGAATACTAGACAGTGGTTACCGGTGTACTTTGATGGTTGGGGTTCAATTAACCATACTCTCTCAGGAATGGTCGGCCTGAGTTTGTACAAGACTACACCTCATGTACATGTCATACATATCATCCTCATCTCATTGGGTCATGGGGTTGCTTATTGTTCTCAATTGAACAGATTGCAACGTACACACATTAGGGATTTAAAAAAAAAAAAAAATGTTTAAGCGGTAAATAAAATAACAACATATATGACAACGAGCAGTGCCATGGCATTCTCTAGTTGCAGGCGGGATAGCAGTGGTGGGGAGAAGTCTGACTGGTGACGTCAGAGGTCCAGTTTCTAATTCATTACAATACATTGTAATAGGCTATACGTACATAATACTGTATATTATTATGAATCTTCACTTACTATCTCTGTTTTTGTGTGTGTTTTGAATACGGATTATAAATAAGATTACTTTAAATTTAATTAGATCTAAATACGTAATTACAGTTATAGAATAAAATGTTTCTCCTCTTACCTTACCTATTTTAAATTTGTTAATTCATTTTAAAGTTGTTAATTTTCTTGCACATGATTTATTTCTTTAAGCCGCCATCTTTACAGGATGGCGGCATAACCCCGTCTTAGGGTGGCGTCATTACCCCGACTTGACAACATGGCAAACATAGGTAACCCACACCGAATAGGAAACAGAACAAACAGATCTAATGACGTTTTTCTACACACTAACATGTGGCTAAATAAATACACTATACATACATAATGCTCTTACAAGTCTATTATCAACACAATTTTTACATACCTGAATAGTTTGAAAGCAAAAAATTAGATGAAATTTTCAATAAAAACTAAAATTGTTCTACACACTAACTTAGTTCTCACTCAACTGTGAACGCAACAGATAGTGCTTATGGCGTTCTCTGCTAAGTTCCAGCACCTATTCCGGGAATATCCGACTCAAGGCTTGAGTTATACATGGGGTGGCAGAATAACCCAGGATGGCGCGATTCCCCCGGTCTCCACTACTAAAATATGCGAATAAGACAGTGTGTAGACAGCGCCACGTCGTAATTAAGACTGCTGACGTCATTACCCCCACTCCAGTACTCCCGCCTGTAACTAGAGAACGCCATGGCAGTGCGGTACACGACATGTGTTGCGAATAGGGAGATAGAAAATTCCCTGTTTAGAACGTTATAGTAGATTTTCCGTTGACGGCAGCTTGAAACTGAAGAGGGAAAAAATTCCCTTTTCATTCTGAACAGTTTGATATGCAATATTAAGGGGATTGGTAGAACGAATGCTACGCTACACGGCGGTAAATTTCGAACTGCATGCCGCGCGTAAACTCATCCATGGCACATCACGGAGTAAACTCGTTGCACGTTAACGCGTCCATGGCATTGAAAAGGTTAAGCAATGTTGTCGGCAAGTTTTGTTGGTTTAGCCATAGTTTTATAAATGTTATTAATTTAGTTGTGTTTGTTGAGATGAGTTACATTGATAAGTTTTTTTATAAATCAGGGTCGGGGTTGCCATCACCGCTACGGTCTTCTCTCTCGTCTATTGTTTGTCCTGTGAGATTGAGATACTTACGTTCCACTGAGATCGGGGTGGTGAGCTAATCCTGGTTAGAATGGATAATCAGGAAGCAGGATTAAACATCTTTTAATTTTTCGAGCTATGTTCGGAGGCAAGAAAAAAGGTAAGATCTATCAATAATGATTTGTCATTCATAGCTAAATATTTTCCGTACTAACGTGCTCTTAGATTTAGCCTTTAAATTTAAACCTTCTATTAATGTGTAACGGCCAAACTACACAGGAGCGTCGATTATCGGTACGTTAATTATCCTAACCACCATCGATAGAATGAAATACATATTTACTACGAAAGTTTTTACTATAGTTTAGTTTCCTTGTTCAACTTGGCAACAATGGAAAACTGCTTAGACAAAAATTCAAGATTTAAAAAAAAATTGCTGTATTGCAAGTACAATTATCTTTTATTCCTAATGTGTGTACGTTACAATCTGTTCAATTTAGAACAATAAGCAACCCTATGACCCAGTCAGATGAAGTTCATGTGTAAATGAGGTGTAGTCTTGTACAGACAAATGCCGACCATTCCTGAAAGAGTATGGTTAATTGAACCCCAACCATCAAAGTACACCGGTAACCACTGTCTAGTATTCAAATCCGTGTAAAAGTAATTGCCTATACTAGGATTTGAACCAGAATAAATTTGTCTCCGTACATCAAGTGTTAAACAGCTGACTCGCGACGACGACTTTACCTCTAGACCAGTGGTTCCCAACCTTTTATGGGGCATCGCCCCTTTGTGAAGGATGACTTACACCTATCGCCCCCTTCTCTTAGCATCGTATACCTAATTTACTTTGAAGTAATGTGTTGATAAATAATAAAGTATGTTATTCTGTAAAAAAGATTTATTATTATTCACAACAAATATCAACCAAAGCAGTTGTGTCCAGAATTCTTTATCTCATGTGTAGGAGCTCGACCATAAAAAATGTCAATAAAGAGTTTAGTTTTTTTTTTTATTTATTTATTTAACGTCGCATCAACTACAACGGTCATTAGCGACGACGTTGGGGTGGAACTTTTGTACGATGGAGGATGAAATGATTAATTGTAACGTATGAAAATATGCCGTGCCTACGTGGGATTCGAACCCAGGACCGCATGATGAGTGGCGAGCACGTTACCAACTGCGCCAATGCGGCCGGCTGAGTTTAGTTTATTTGTTTGTAAAAACTAAACTATTTGTTTGTAAAAAAAACATGTATCCGCGACAGTAAAGATTCTACCCTGTAGTACAGTTTTATTTTTCTGTCTTTGAATACTCATCGCCCCCCTATCGCCCCCCTGGGGACGATCGCCCCCAGGTTGGGAACCACTGCTCTAGACCTACCCAGTAGGTTAGTAGCATATCTGTGTAATGTATGCAGTTGCAGTATGGTAAGCGCATTAAAAGAAATTTCGTTAAGTATTTTACCGTAGTTTATTTCGTTAATTTATTCAGTTATGAAATTCTGTATTTTTCCCTTTGTTTTTATAATCTTTAATAGCGTACTCTAAATTTCCAATAAATTCAATAAATTTGTGTTTTTTGTAAACTAAAGTTTAAGTTAGCCTTTCATAACGTATTAAGGCTGCCTATAATAGACAGGTGGAGTATCAAATTATTTACACTCAATCTGTTCGTTGCAGGGCTAAAATAAATAGTTCTGTTTCTTATAACGTGGTCAGCCAATTAAATGACTGAATCATTTAAGAACAGAAGAGGTACAGGTGTAAAAGACACTAATCAGAGTTATCTCCTCTGAAAGTAATGCATTTCATTATACAGCCAGACCCTGTGGTGAATGAAGTGAAAGTGTCATTTGCAGAGTGGAAAATATGTGCTTTTCAGAGGGCCCGGCATGCTGATAAGCGCACTTTTCCACTCAGTGAGGAAGGCAATGGTAAACCACCTCACTCCTCGTTTTACTTAGTAAAACCTCTACAGGTTCAAACCAGCCTTTCGGCTGTTGACCTGAACAACAACAACTTATTAAGGGAAGACTGTACTTTGTATGCCGCCAATGTTAAATTTACTATTTTTAGGTACATTTTTCACAAAATTGGTAAACGATAGAGAAATGAAACTTTACTTACTTGTACTTGTCGCGTTGCTCGAGCTACTGACATTTTCACAACTTAATCTGTTAAACCATAAAGTTAACAACAGAATAAGGAATAACATAAAATTTTTACAAATTTTATTTACGGTATTGTACATGTTAATCATTTTTGTAGCTTTTGAGGAAGTCATAAAAGTGCCGGAATATGTAAATGTACAAGGTCAATAACAGGTAAAAATTTCAGCCTGGTATGTTTAATGGTTTCCGAGAAAAATGTACCTAAATGTTAAAAATCCAAAAATTACGGGAACGGGAAAAACACAAAAAGGCACAAATCAAAAACAAACTGTAGGCTACACAAACAAGTCAATTTCCTATCAACATTTTTTTTTTTTTTTCTCTTTAATTCTTTATTTACAACTGTAAAACGTTACAACAAGCAAATGTGATGATTATGATAATAATGTAAATGTCATGATAGGCATGAGAGGGGTAGGGCCCCCATTGGTGCCTCCCCAAGAATGAAATTTGTATATCAAACTAGCAGGTCTCTACTCCAGCGTCTTTTAAGGCGTCTAGGGGGATTATCAGGTAAATGGACGGAGGAAAGTGAACGCACCAGGGGGTTCTCGTGTTCGTGTGACTTGTCGTGAAAGCGTTTGTATAGGTATTCAATGGAATTTTGTACAAGTGGTGTTTTCAAATCTGTGTGTTATCAACATTTAATTAGAAAGCTGAACAACAGCTGAGAGTATTAAAAACAGAAATTCAGATATTTTTAAAAAACTAATATTCCCTTTGCTCTAAAACAATCGGTATAAAATTATGAAAAATATTTTTGTTCTTGGTGACACGATAATTTTCTGGGTAAACCTCCTAAAAACTTAATTTTTTCATTAAAATAATTTTTTCACGTAATTTAATGTTTTTGTGGTTGATCTCGGTCTGAATTACTGAAAGAAATAAAGAACCGAAATTCGAAATTTCCAGTTAAAACCATCATATAATCTCGCCTTAAACATTTAAATCATTGTGCATTGTATAAAAATACAGTATTTATTTTATTTGATTATCAGAACCGCTCTGGTCCTAATTAGTTCGGATAATCGACGCTCCACGTAATTGTCTCGGACAGATGGTTCAGTCCCCTAACATAAATAAGATAAACTTGTCAAATAATTTGTTTCATTAGAAAATACAATTATGTTTAGAAAGGCCGGCAGGTCGTAAATACTTGTAGGCCTGAAGGACAAAAAATGGGGTGGTTAGTGATATACGTACAATGTTGACATTTGCGAGTTAAGGGCCAGTCTGGCAGTCTAACTAAATATTTTAAAACAAAAACTATTTCACCGGGTTAAGAATGGAGTTTTAAAATGACGAGTCACACAAATGAAAGACTGCGGTGGACATGTGCAGTGTGGATGTGTCGGAAAACTAATCAAACGTACGGTGATCCCAGTCGTAAAATCACTCAACTACAGGGTGATTTTTTAGTCTTACCCAATTGTTAATATCTGATAATTTTTTTCTAAGAAAGGGATATTTTGTTTTGTGACACAAAGTTGGTAGCCCTACACAACCGGTATAGATACGACAGTTTGAGTTGATGCTCCTTGAGTTCTGCCGATAACGGACAGGTGGAGTGTCAAATTATTTACTCACTCTGTTCGTTGCAGGGCTAAAATAAATAGTTCTGTTTCTTATCACATGGTCAGCCAATTAAATGACTGAATCATTTAAGAACAGAAGAGGTAGAGGTGCAAAAGACACTAATCAGAGTTATCTCCTTTGAAAGTAATGAATTTCATTATACAGCCAGACCCTGTGGTGAATGAAGTGAAGGTGTCATTTGCAGAGTGGAAAATATGTGCTTTTCAGAGGGCCCAGCATGCTGATAAGCGCACTTTTCCACTCAGTGAGGAAGGCAATGGTAAACCACCTCACTCCTCGTTTTACTTAGTAAAACCTCTACAGGTTCAAACCAGCCTTTCGGCTGATGACCTAAACAACAACAAACTCCTTGAGTTGCGTAAAATTCTGTGCTGTTTCCAGTTGTGTTACGAACAGAATGTCTTTTACCCTAGAACAAAGGGTTTTCATTCATGAACAATATTTTGCTACAAAATCGTATGTGAGTGTAAAAGAATCATTTCAAATTAAATTTTTTGGTGTTCCTCCACTCTATTCTAGTCAATTTCTAGGCTAACTAACTGATTTTTAGAGGCAGGTATTGTTTGCAGCAGAAAACGTAGTGGTCGACCAACTCTCTTGACAGAGATGTCGTTAAGAGAATGTGAAAACAAGATTGCTCAATTCTCCATGGAAAAGTTTACAAAAACCTTCCTCGCATGTTGATTTGTCATGTTCGAGTGCTCAGAAAGCTGCTAAAAAATTGAAATTGTATCCGTATCACATACGATTAGTTCTAGAGCTTCAGCCTCCAGATTTAAACAAGAGATTGTTTTAGGAAAAAAGACATTCTGTTCGTAGCACGACCGGAAATGGCACAAAATTTTACACAGCTCAAGGAGAATCAACTCACACTGCCATATCCATACTGGTTGAGTAGGGCTACCAACTTAGTGTCACAAAACAAAATTTATTTTTTTTTAGAAAAATATTACCAGACATTAACAATTGGGTAACAGGACTAAAAAATCACTCTGTACTATAGGTTTCATAATCATAGACACCCGAGTTTGAACCCTTGCATCTCAAAAATTATAAGTCGGATTACAACATACCATACATAAAAATTTAGCTCATTTTATTTTGCGTTGACCCATAATAGTCATTTATTTTTAATGTTGTTAAAAAATTGCCATATCAAGATTGAAAGACAAAAAGACCCGGTGTTTTTGATACCGCAACAAATTTCATACGTTTAGAGGCGGGTAATTCGATAATTATTTGACCGCAAATTGACCGTAAACAGCCTCACCAAAAATTTCAGCAAAAATGGCGCCTACCCTATCTTGTAGAGCATAAAAAATTTAGTAAACGAGGCGATTTTTAAAAAACATTGTAGGACCAGTTTTTGAGAAAATCGTAAAAAAGTGAAAAATAACACGAATAAACTACTACTTTCGGTTGACCGATTTTAATTAAAATGTTAGTGTTGGGTTCGGTAGTTGTATGTAACTTAAGTTTCAAGTTTAAAATTCGTACGATGTGCCGTTCATGAGATATTCTGTTCACATACATACACAAAGGCACACGGAGACACACACAGACCAATAGCTAAAAACGTGTTTTTTTTGGGTTCAGGGGGTCTGAAAACATGTAGATCCGGTGAAAACTTGATTTTGAAAAATCGACATGAAAACAATACTTATTTTCCTATATATTTATATCGGCAAGAGAAAGTAAAAAGAGCTGCAATTATTCTTTAGATTTTTTTTGACTCGGGAAATTAATGAACTGTTGAAACTTTCAAGGCACTACACTTGCCTTTGCAAAGAGAATACTTAATTTGATTTCTTCTAAGTACTGAAGCTTTTTGAATATAAAGTTTTTAAAAAAAAAGACCTGAAATGAACTGGTAAATGTGTTTACACTGTGCTTTTTTGTGTAATGGAGGTAAATTAATTTTATAAGTCATTATGTTTATTTAATGAAGAAGAAACATCAATTCTATTTGGTATTTTTATTTTAAATGGAATAATATTCGCTTAAATATTCAATTATGCTTAATGAAACAAGCAAAACCATTTATAGTAAGTTAACTTCTCTTTTGTGCGGTATGCCACGGGTTCACATCTAACCGAAAATATTTCTACATATTTTGTAGTGATAATTTTTTTTTTATATTCCTAATTTGTGTACGTTGCAATCTGATCAATTCAGAACAATAAGCAACCCCATGACCCAATGAGATGAGGATGATGTGCTGTATGACGTGTAAATGAGGTGTAATCTTGTACAGACCCAGGCCGACCATTCCTGAGAGAGTATGGTTAATTAAACCCCAACCATCAAAGTACACCGGCAACCACTGTCTAGCATTCAAATCCGTATAAAAGTAACTACCTTTACTAGGATTTGAACCAGGAACCTTCGTATCCGAAAATCAGTTGTTAAACAGCTGATTTTGGCGACGAATTTACCTCTAGACCAACCCGGTGGGTAAGTGATAAATAAACCCTTAAGTAGGCCTAATTATGAAACTTTGGCGAAGCACCAAAGCTTATAATTCTCCAGAACTTTTAAATGTATGTATAATTCATAATGATTTTTTTTAATAAAAATTGGTGTGAAACACTCACACAACTTTCTCTTGCCAATGCAAATAATTAACAATAACCCTAAAATTAGTAATAAAACATAAGAAATTAACGAAAACTAACCTCAATAAGCATAACCTAATTTTAATCATGAGTGAAAGACGCAAAATGAAAATCAACCTCACTTTGGCTTTAAAAATACAGAAAATCACTCTTTTATAGTAAACTAGGCTCTGTAGAGAAAAATGCTTAAAATAAAAGTTGTACACCTTTTAATTTTCTATAAATTTAATTATGTACACTTTTGTCGTAAAATGTATGGTGAGGTTGAAATCTTAATTTGTCGATTTTTTACACGTTTTTGTGAGAAAAAAACAGAAAATTGCTAATTACCGCTAAACTAAACTTTATAAAAAAAATGTTGGAAATAAAATTTGTAGCATTTTAAATTCTCTACATTTTTTATTACGTAAATTTTTACGCTAAAATGCATATTACAGCCGTAATCTTAAAAAAACGATTTTTTTCGTAAAAAAACCTCACCAAGAATTTTATTTTGCAGCCCTACATTCTAGCATTCTTAAAAGCCTTTCGGCTTTTATCGTATTCCAACCGTCTGGTGTCTTGCTTTTGTTCTTTGTGGTACTCTTCTACGTCATTAATGTGTAGCGTGTAGTTGGTTTTATCAATTATGATTCCTGGATTTATTCCGATTTTCTCATTTTCCTTTCTGATTTCGTTAAGTCTTTTGCACAACACCATTTGTTCCGTCCCGACGAACGGAAATTTTTGCGCGTACGGTAAGGACATACGTTTTTTTTACGTATAAAAGGAAGCCGGTGTTAAGCTGCAAAATTAAATTTATTTAAATTGTTGTTTAGGTCGTCAGCCAAAAGGCTGGTTTGAATCTGTAGAGGTTTTACTAAGTAAATCGAGGAGTGAGGTAGTTTACCGTTGCCTTTCTCACTGATTGGAAAAGTATGCTAATCAGCATGCCGGGCCCTCTGAAAAGCACGTATTTTCCACTCTCCAAATGTCACCTTCACTTCATTCACCACAGGGTCTGGCTGTATAATGAAATTCATTATTTTCAGAGGAGACAACTCCGATTTGTGTCTTTTGCATCTCTGCCTCTTCTGTTCGCAAATGATTCAGTCATTTTATTGGGTGACCATGTGATAAGAAACAGAACTTTTTATTTTAGCCCTGCAACGAACAGATTGAGTGTAAATAATTTGACTCTCCATCTGTCCGTTATGGACAAAAATCATTTCAATAAGTCATTTAAATTATAAATAAGAAAAGTGTCATTTAAATTGTTACACACTCGCCGTTTCACTTATTAAAAAGAACGTGTAATACGTGTAAATACGTTTATTTTATACAAACTTTAACATAAACATATTTAATTACCCAACTTTTAACAATCCAAAAGCGTTTGTTACGTCCAGCCATACCATTAGTCTACAAAATTTCATTTTATAAATATTTACGTTCCAGCTGATCTAAATTTAAAATCTAACAATGTGTAACTAGGCAACGAAAATAAACATACTAAAAAATTATAATACATACATGACCAATATATTTATAATAAGTTAGTTGTACTTTTTCAGAGGTGCATTTCTGTGCCGAATCATTGCTGTATTAATCATAAAATATCAAATATTACTACATTAAATCTTGACTACATCTTACTACATTAAATTTGCTATCAATGCTATATTTATAACTGTGCTATTGCACGAATGTAAATAAAGTAGGAGATATTCAATCAACTTTGTCTTGTCTTATTAATTGGATTGCCACAGCGTCTATTTATTTAATTAGGCCTAATTATAAACAGTCCACTAATTAATACCGCACACCACTGTTCCCCCATTCAGGCACGGCATATTTTCATACGTTACAAAAAAATCATTTCATCCTTCACCGTCTGCATTAGCAGTAATTGCAGAACAGTCGGACGTTAAACAAAAAACCATTGTTCCAACTATTGTTTCTTTTCTTCTTTTTATTTAGTATCGATAGGCAGCAGCTCTTCGATGAGCCCAAGCTTTTTAATTTTATCAAATTTTTTTTTTTTTTAGCTTTTTTGTCATCGGGAACTGTACATTATTGACAACTACCCAATTTGATCGCTGCTCTTTTTGCTGTATTTTTGAAGTGGGTTAGCCATGAGTTTGAACAGGGACCCCTAGTAGAGTTTGTTCATGGATGGCTGTCAGCTGGTCACCATACAAAGTCGCTTGCCCAACCGGTGTTACTTAACAAATAATAGCGACTTTCTACCAGCTGACTGACTGTGCTGGCCCGAAGGTCCCATATAAAATTAAAAATTTAAACAAATAAATTTCAGGAAAATTAGGCTAATACAGCAGTTTTCGTTTCTTATATACGTATAAAAAAAATATATTTTCCCAAAACAGCAAAAACGTCCACTCCCAAGTGAACATTAACAGGTTGACTCCCATGAGACACTATATGTCTCACACCAAATCTGTAAAATTCACTTTTGAGAAACTGATCCGTCTGTCACGTAATAGTGTTTTTAATATAAATTGTGAGACGGATTGGATACTCGTTTGTATTGAATCATATACTGAGCTGTTAGAAATGATTTGAAAAAAACATTCCTCAGTCACAGTCATGGTTTGTGATTTACTTGATCGGATCGAGTCAAAAATGAGTCGGTGAAACTTGACCGCTTATTATTACTATTACATAATATTAACTCTTATTATAGTTTGTTATTGAATTATTAATCACGTTTTATAAATATTATATAATGAAAACTAATTTTATCCTTTAATTTTTTATGGTTTTGACATCACAATATGTTTTACATTGTAAAAGTTGACTCTGGTCGGTGCCTCTATGTAGATAACTGGTACTCAAGTTTACCACTCGCCGAACAACTGCTTGATAAAGAGACGAATCATCGATATTTATGAACTTTAATTAAAAAATAGCCCAAAGAAAATTATTTATAAAATACATATAATATTTTATAAAAATACAAGTAACATTTCAGTGAGACACACATCAGTTTTTCACAGTAAATTTGTTTTTTTTTTACTCTTGAGTACCTAATCACTCTCTCACCTAAAAAAACTAGTGCGAACAAATTTAAGCCTTACAATACTCTAGACTTGAAAGAAAATTAATTAAAAAAAGCAAAGGAACCATAAAATAGGTATCGGTTTTTTAAGCAAAATTGCAAAAATTGCATTGGGAGTCAACCTGTTAAAGATACCGTAGATGTGTACCTAAAGTTACATTTATTGGACTTGGTAAGAAGGTGCCCACTTGGCTCATTAGGTGATTGGCATGTTTTATAGTATGTATGTAGTTTAAATTCTCATGAATTGACTCTACAGTTGTTGAGCTTGAACAAAGAGTAAATCGATGCTCAACGAACAAATAAATCAGCTTCGATATGCGGGTGTTGGGCGTTGCTGCTTCATACGAGTTGCTTCATTTATTTGTCTCTCCTATCGCGTCGTACCTTTGAGGGCGTTCGCTTCAAATTAATATTAATTAAAAATAATAACTACAAGGTTACTGCCGGCCTCACAAGGTAATACAATAACAGCGGTTGGTTACACCGTTTTAGTTACTTATCAACTGTTATTAATATTTATTTTTTTTAAATTCCTAAAGTGTGTACGTTGCAATCTGTTCAATTCAGAACAATAAGCAACCCCATGACCCAATGAGATGAGGATGATATGTATGACGTGTAAATGAGCTGCGGTCTTGTACAGACTCAGGCCGACCATTCCTGAGAGAGTATGGTTAATTGAACCCCAACCATCAAAGTACACCGGTAACCACTGTCTAGCACTCAAATCCGTATAAAAGTAACTACTTTTACTAGGATTTGAACCAAGAACCTTCGTCTCCGAAAATCAGCTGTTAAAACAGCTGATTTTGGCGACGTCTTTACCTCTAGACCAACTCGGTGGGCCGTTATTAATATTGACCTGACAGATGTTCTGTTACAAGGTATCATAACATTGCGAACAACAGAAGCCCCTATTCAACTTGTTGTTTAGGTGATCAACCGAATGACTCGTTTCAACCTCTAGATGGTATACTAAGAGGAGCCTTTATTTCTTATTCTATTTCTTCTTATTTCTATACTTTATTTATTATCTTATTATTATTTATTTATTATATTGTCACCGGATGGCGACATTAAGTGGCAAACCTTATTTGTTTGGTGGCCCTGAAAAGAACCGTTTAAGCGGTGGTCGTCTTGGAGAAGCGTCGGTCGTAGTCATCGTGGCGGCCGAGGAGCTGGGTGACATGGCGTGTCGTCGTCCAGCGGAGACTTTATCTTCTTCCCTCGCAGTAGTGCGTCGATAGCTGCTTCGTCGGGTCTGGTGGGCGTAAGGCTCGGTCGAGGGACCGCTGTGGGCATCGCTCGCGTCAGCGGGCGATGACGGTCCGGTCGACGGCTTACGGTGACGGGTCGGCGAGCGGAAGCATCTTCTCTCTTGTGGGGTCATCGATTAGTCTTCGCTGGAGTCCGGTAGCCGTGTTTTGTGGTGGACGTCTCGTCAATGCTGTAGACTGGTAAAATTGAATATCTCTGTGTCTGGATCGGAATTGAATCTTGGCTCAGTAGAGCGCTCTTTTTAACGTCGCCCTGAGCGATGTGGTAGGTGGCGGTTACTGGCTCAGCCGTGATGACAAAGGCCTCTGTCGGTACATCGCCAAAGGGCCTACCGCGCCGACAAGGGCCGGGAGAAGTATTGAAGGCCGGCAACACAGTAAATGGTTAATTAGAAGGGGTGGCGGTGACAATTTATTATTTATTATCTTATTTCTATTCTTTATTTCTTATTTATAGCTTTGGTTTACTAAGAGGAGTGATGTAGTGGTTTACCATGGGATAACCACTGAGTGGAAAATTATGGTAATCAGCATGGCGGGCCCTCTGAAAAGCATCTCTTTCCACCCTGCCAATGACACCTTCACTTCTTTCTCCACAGGGTCTAACTGTATTATAAAATAGGAGATAACTGTGATTAGTGTGTTTTATACATGCACCTGTTCTGTTGTTAAATGCTTCATTCTTATAATTGGTTGACCATGTGATAAGAAACACGACTATTTTTTTGTATCCCTGGAACTAGCAGATGGAGTGGAATAATTGAACACTCCACATGCCTGTTAAATGTATACATAAGTCATTGCTTTAGTTTTTGTACAGGATACGCCCGGGTTGTACCGAATAATCGTCACATAAATATTTATTCCCTATTAAAAATGAAAGCTAAAAGCATCCTGTTCTAGATCCAGATTTATGAATTCGAACTCTATTTAAGAATTATTAAACCATGTTAAAATTTAAGCGTTGGTATTTATAATAGCTGAAATAAGTAGTATGAAGATGTATGGAATTTGGGTTGTTTTTCTTGTTTTGTTTTTAAGCTAAAACGTTGTTAGTTGTGGCTGATAGTGGTCTAATAAATAACGTAAAGGCAAACGTGGCTCAGTCGGAGGGCCAACACAGACCTCTTTCGTCTGTTCGCTTCTATTTTCCAGTTTGACAAATTAGAGTTTCATGAAGTGTACAGTGTACAGTGTACACCGACCACTACTTATACTGGACCAGGCCCCTCATCCCATTTCTTCTTTCTCCCGTACTTACTTTTTCACTCTCTCTCTTTGTCCCCTTCCCTTTCCACCCGATGTTAAAACTGGTCAGCCTACGTTGGACTGGCAGTGTACATTGGCCTGCGATGTGAAATATTAACAAAGCGAAAGCCGTTCTTGCCTCACCTTCCACCCTATCTTCATTTTACTTAGCCGTTACATACACAAACACCCTCCTCTGTACACAGACAAACATTCGGTTTAGAGCGACATCATTTAAATGAAGTGACAGTCAATTTAATTTTTAATTTCTATTCCGTCTGGATTTCGTTTTAACGTTCACTTGAAATTACTTTTTCAAAAAAATGATACTTTGCTCCAAAACAAAATATATTTCATTCATCAACCCCTTTCCCCTTCCAATAATGTAGTTCATTAATGAGCGTTTGTAGCAATGTCACCCACACTATTTCTTCTCCACTCGCTCACTTTATTTCTAAAGTTAGCCAAATCGGTTCCATTCATCCTACAAATAGCAGCTTATTGGTCGAAGAGAAAATTTAAAGCGTTGTATTTCGACCAATTTCATCTAATCTATACTAAAATATAATAAAGAAGAAACGCCTGTTTGTTTGTTTGTTTGTTTGTATGAGGTAATCTCAGAAACTACTGAACTGATTTAAAAAAATCTTTCATTGTTGCATAACTTAGAGCTTCCTGATCAATATAGGTTATTTTGCAACTTTAAGTAACTTTAATTAAGTGAGTTAAGCAACTTAAACTGTGACAATATCGCATATTATTTTTTCTAAGTTCTCTGGATGGTGTATTTTTTGGGCTAGAAGCAAGATTCAACTTTTATATAAGCACACAACAGTAGTTTTATAATCCAATTCCTACAACTAAATTATAACGTTTTTTTGTAACTTGACATCACGAAACTATGGAAGAGGAATTGGGCTTTACATCTATGTAATTTAAATTGTTAAAGTATGCTTTGAATATTTAATAGAAATCACATAGGCTTAGGGTGCCAGTATTAGGGCCACTTACCTTTTCATAGAAAAACGTGAAGAATAACATTCGATTCCAAAAACATTAAAAATTCGGAAATATTCTAAATTTTTACTTTTGTACTGTATTTATTTCATATATTGTTTTCATTGGACAGGTAGCGAATGAGTCATATATTTCCAATTACTCTGCGTACCACACCCACCCATTACTGTCTCTTATCTCAGCCGTATATCAACTGTCTCTTTCTTTTCATTGGTATTTTTCTATGCATTCTATCCAATTCTGGTAAATTGCAGGGACAAACATTTAAAACGGTAGGCATCGATTTGAGACAAGATTGCTTCCTTCACTCATGGACAACTTTATATCGGACTTTCTAAAGCTGGAAGTGCAGAAAAACAATTTATTTTGCTCCCACAGGGCCACAAAACCACAAATATTGTAAATAGAGAGGATTTAAAATAATTTAATGAGGCCTACATTAGCTGCTGTGAAGCGAAGCGAGCGAGGGTTGCTAGTAGATACATATACTTGCCCATAACAAGAAGGTGCAGAGTTAAATTATTTCTACTCGATATGCTTTTTTCCTGCCCAAAACAGAGAGGTGGAGTGTCAAATTATGTTCACTCAAACTGTTTGTTGCAGGGCTGAAATAAATAGTTCTGTTTTTTATCACATGGTCAGCCAATTAAATGACTGAATAATTTAAGAACAGAAGAGGTAGAGGTGTAAAAGACACTAATCAGAGTTATCTTCTCTGAAAGTAATGAATTTCATTATACAGCCAGACCCCGTGGTGAATGAAGTGAAAGTGTCATTTACAGAGTGGAAAATATGTGTGCTTTTCAGAGGGCCCGGCATGCTGATAAATGTATTTTTCTATTCAGTGAGGAAGGCACATGTAAACCACCTCACTCCTCGTTTTACTTAGTAAAACCTCTACAGGTTCAAACCAGCCTTTCGGCTGATGACCTGAACAACAACATGCTTTTTTCAGGACTACAAAAAATTTCTGTTGTTGATCTTGTTTTTGGAACATTTAACAACAGAACACAGGTATTCAGGCGAAAAAGACACTATACTATTTTTCAAGGCTGATGAGCTCTGAACGTCTGTATTGCCCCCTACCCACTCTATAGCTGACCAACGACTTGCCAGCAACGTTCCCAATACCTGCTCTTTTAGCTCTGTTAAATATTTCGTCAGTCATTTTTTTGGTCTTTCAATAACAATTATAACCTATAAACTCACAATCAGCTGATTATATTATAAAGTATTGCATGTTAACGCGCTCTATAATCGATCTGTTCAGTACGAGATGCAAGACAAGAGTGAACTATTGCGGCTCTTATACGCATGCGCGCGTAATGTTTGTCAGGTACAATCTGACAACCCTGGCTAACGTTCTGATTGGTCTAAACGTGTTGAACAACAGAGCTCATCAACCGTGGAAAGCATATTAATTACAGTTATCTCCTCTCAGAGTAATGAATTTCATCATTATACAGGTAGACACTGTGTTGAATGAAGTGAAGATGTCATCTGCAGGGCGCAAAGTTGATGCTTTTTACAGGATCTGGTTTGCTGATAAGCATACTTTTTCCACTCAGTGAGGAACAGATAGGTAAACCACCTCACTACTCGTTTACATAGTAAAGCTTCTAGACGTTCAAACCAGTCTTTCGGCTGATTACCTAAACAACTGCTCATAACGGGCTGTACAAAACTTAAAATCAAGCTGTACCTGGTCCGTCCATCCCCTAGTATATCCGTAAACTGTAGATGCACAGCGTTCTATGTCATGTTACTAAGTATGCACTTAACGCCTTCATAACCACAAAAAACAAATTTAAAAATAAAAAATCTGGTGTGAAACACTCACACAACTTTCTCTTGCCAATGCAAATAATTAATAATAAACCTAACTTTATTAATAAAATATTAGAAATAAACAAAAACTAACCTCAAAAACATAACCTTATTTTAATCATGAGTGAATGACGCAAAATGACAATCTAACTCAGTTTGGCTTAAAAATACGGAAAATCACGCTTTCACGCTAAACTAGGCTCTGTAGAGAAAAATGCTCTAAACAAAAGTTGTAGATCTTTTAATTTTCTATAAATTAAATTATATACACTTTTGTCGTAAAATGCATACTAAGACCGAAATGTTAAAAAAATCGATTTTTCTCACGTTTTCGTGAGAAAAAAAAAACAGAAAATCGCAAATTACCGCTAAACTAAGCGTTATACAAAAAAATGTTTGAAATAAAAGTTGTAGAATTTTACATTCTCTACAACGTTTATTATATAACGTTTTGCGCTAAAATGCATATTAAAGCCGCAATCTTAAAAAGAAAATGTTTTTACGTAAAAACAGCCTCACGCAGAATTTCAGCAAACATGGCGCCTACCCTATATTGTAGAGCATAAAAAATGTAGTAAACCAGGCGATTTTAAAAAAAATCGTAGGACTAGTTTTTGAGAAAATCGCAAAAAAGTGAAAAATTATACGAATAAACTACTACTTCCGGTTGACCGATTTTGATGAAAATGTTCGTGTCGCGTCCGGTAGTGGTATGTAACTTAAGTTTCAAGTTTCAAGTTCGTACGATGTTCTGTTCTTGAGATATTCTGTTCACACACTGACACACACACAGACCAATCGCTAAAAACATGTTTTTTGGGTTCAGGTGGTCTGAAAACGTATAGATCCGGTGAAAACTCGATTTCGAAAAATCGACATGAAAACAATACTTTCCTTCCTATATATTCATATAGGCAAGAGAAAGTAAAAAAATGTTACGTAACACGTTCATCCACTCAGCTCTTCAATAATTACGAGTAGTATGAGGGAGGAATTCGATTCTGAATTGTTTATAGAAGAAGTTAAAAAATGCCCAGAACTGTGGAATGTCGGGTGAGATGCAGCAAGGGAGGCTTGCGATCTCTATGACAAGTGATTTGACAAACGGACCCCTTCTGTACCGCGAATATATTGTGACACTTATCGGTAAGGTCCGTTTCGGAATTTAGGTAATTAAATAATTAATACACTAAAGTTTAAAATTACAACTAAAAGATTTACAAAATAAATAATAAACTAATTACAATGAAGTAATACAAAAAAATAACTTAAATAATTTACTTAGTACTACTTACAAACAATTATACACAAAGCACATACACAATAACTGAATAACAATAGTTAACTACTACAATGCTCGGAAAGTTGATCTCTTTAAACGTACCGATAGCACACGCAATAAACACTCGTCAAAGATCAAACGATTACTAACTCTCCAACCGCACTTGGGGCTCTCTTTATATAGGTGGTTTCAAGAGATTTATCGAAAAACACAGAGATTCGATGTAATAATAAAATACAAAAATCCTTTTTATGGCTCTAGAGAAATCTTAACTAGTGTAAACAAGTCACAATAGAATAAAAGGTGTTACACAAATATTTGTACAACAAAGGCCCTACCTTACTATACACGGCCCATTTCAAATATTCTTTTATAACTAACTCTATTGTTACTTTGTCGCTCTATTATTTACTGTTGAACATTTACGAATTTCTCGGTTCCCTTAGAAGCCTCTCGAACACATATACCTCTTCAATATTGTCACAGTATTAACACACTCGTGTGTTCTAGAAGGAGAAGTAGACGCGGCGAGATTTCTCAGAATTTCTCAGATTTCTCAAATTTCCCAGCCAATTAAATGACTGAATCGTTTAAGAACAGAAGAGGTAGAGGTGTAAAAGACACTAGTCAGAGTTATCTTCTCTGAAAGTAATGAATTTCACTATACAGTCAGACCCTGTGGTGAATGAAGTGAAGTTGTCATTTACAGAGTGGAAAATATGTGCTTTTCAGAGGGCCCGGCATGCTGATAAGCGTATTTTTCCACTCAGTGAGGAAGGCATTGGTAAACCACCTCACTTCTCGTTTTACTTAGTAAAACCTCTAGAGGTTCAAACCAGCCTTTCGGCTGTTGACCTAAACAACAACAATTTGGTTACAACTGATAAGATACATGCAATAATGTAATGGGTGGTCCGTGGTAGTTCACTTTCAGGCTGAGTGGTCCGCAGACCACTGCGGGTTGGGAACCACTGCTCTAGAGCAAACCGGTGGGTTATTGATTAATAATGTAGTATTTATGTGTAGTTAGTGTTATATACTTAAGTGTTTGTGTCATTGTGACGTCGCGCACACACTTTGTTCATTGTCTGTGTTTGTGGGTGCACGTTGGCGAATATAATGTTTGTTTAATTTAGTTTAATAAGATATCATATTTCACGAATAAGAGTACCATTATTGCTTACTGCCCCTTCCCTCCTATCAAAACTACACGAGTATATTTTGTGTCTGTTAATGGCTTGCGAATACACAGGTTAAACTTGGCAGGAAAATTGCTCTCTTACACACACACACACTCTCTCTCTCCAAGTTCTAACTTTCCCTTAGTCGGCACACCATACCGAACTGAACCGCATCCCTTGTGCTCGTTCCACTTACCAAAATCTTGGCAAATAGTTTTTGCGTTAGACATTTCTCTTCCTTTGCCTTGCCATTGTAATAATTGAATATCTCATGGCCACAAGTTTAAATGGCTTAAACTTTAAATGGTTACGCCTATAGCCTATAGCTTACTCTACTTGTTCTGAACCAATTCAAATTTACTATTCTATTGATTTGATTTAAGGAACGTCTCACGTTAACATTTTGTCACTTCGGCTAATAACATCCATTTTTGGTTTTCTGTATTTTTTTTTTAAATCCCTAATTTGTGTACGTTGCAATCTGTTCAATTCAGAACAATAAGCAACCCCATGACCCAATGAGATGAGGATGATGCGTATGACGTGTAAATGAGGTGTAGTCTTGTACAGACTCAGGTCGACCATTTCTGATAGAGTATGGTTAATTGAACCCCAACCATCAAAGTTCACCGGTAACCACTGTCTAGCACTCAAATCCGTATAAAAGTAACTACCTTTACTAGGATTTGAACCAGGAACTTTCGTCTCCGAAAATCAGCTGTTAATCAGCTGATTTTGGTGACGAATTTTACCTCTAGACCAACCCGGTGGGTTTCTGTAATTTAAATAATTATTAAATAATTGTTTGTGGACTGGAAAATATTTATTTTTAATCCTTACGCCTTGTATAATAGCAGTCTATGATTCATAGTATAGTTGATCGAAGATCAAGTTTAGAAATCAATTGTTGAAGAATTTAAATAAATAATTAAATAATCATCGGAATAAATAATTTTCAGTTATTATTTACATATTTTAAATCAAGAATTTAATACATTAAACTAAAATTTAAGAAGAAAATATTAGAAATACAAATAATTATTCCAGAAGCCAAAAATTTAAATTTATTGGAAGTGTAGTCATAAAACAAAAGAAAATTATAATCTTGAATAAATAATTTAAATAAAATTAACAAATAATAAAAAGGAAATTAGTAGAACATCAAGATCCATTTGAATTATGAACCTGAATTTAACAACATAATGATTTTAAAACAAGCGGATAAAATTCATAAGAGAATTAAATAGATACTATAAAACCGATTAGGTGCACATTGGTGAATTATGGTAAATGGCAAATGACAAAAATGGCAAAATGGCAAATTACAACAAGAGACAAATCCCGTTGGAAAACACTGGGAGAGGCTTTTACCCAAAAATGGGCCTAGCTCCTAAATACTTATAAAAAAAGTGATTATAATTTTTTTTGGACATTAAAGTTAAAAATTATAAATTTATTTGTTTTTTAATATAATTAATTATTATATAGTTATTGTCTTATGTGTAATGTATCTACTCACTGTAAAATATGTTACTTTAAAGGAGACTAATAAAAAGGCTATTATTATTATTATTATTATTATTATTATTATTATTATTATTATTATTATAAAACCGATTGCAACAATGGTCAAGCCCCCCATTCGATCCCGGTCAATGGAACAAGGGACATGAAAAGCAGAGAGTACAAGAAATACAAATTCGTAACTATTAATAATTATTATATTTAAATATATTCTGAGCTCAGTAGAAAACTATCAATTCAATTTAATATTTTTTTATGTCATTACAGTAATCTAATAAATACTTAGAGTTATAAATACAGTGTAATTAATAAATAAAATTTAAAAATTTAAACATCAAAAACACATTTTGTAAATTCAAGTTTGTCAATTTAATTAATTATTTCAACAGTTTTCAATTAAATATTATTATTCAAGTTTAAATTCATTTGCGTTTTCATTTCATTAATTTAGAATTCTATACAGCCTTAAGACCGAAAATAGGCTATGTGTTGACTTTTTTTATTCATTGATCATTAAGTTTTCTTGTTGATAGCATGCCCATGACAGCAGGTGGAGTGGTAATTATTGACCCTCGATCTGCTAGTTGCAAGGCTATAAAAGATCGTTCTCTCTCTTATCATTTGGTCACCCAATTATATAACTGAATCATATAACAAAAGAACAGATACACGTGTATAAAACAACTATACTATTTTTCAAGGCTGATGAGCTCTGAACGTATGCATTGCCCCCTCCCCCACCCACTTTATAGCTAGCCAATCACTTGCCAGCAACGTTGCCAATACTTGCTCTTGTAGCTCTGTTATATATTTCGTCAGCCATTTTTTTTGGTCTTTCAATAACAATTATAACCTATAAACATACAATCAGCTGATTATATTACAAAGTATTGCATGTTAACGTGATCTATAGGGTGATTCAAAAAGAGCGCCGGTTTTGATATATCAAATTAAGAGATTTATTTTATTGAAAAACTGAAAATAAATACATCAACAAGTTCATCTTACCTTCCGATTTCATGTATGAAAAATGATGTCATGCATGTGTCCTCCTCTACTGCGCTGGCACGCATCAACTCTGTCCATGAAATTGGATATTACTGCACGACAAGTTTCGACTTCCATTTGCCCGATAACCCGTCGAATTTCCTCCTTCAAGTCATTGATGTTTCGGGGTTTATTAGCATACACCAATGACTTCAGATGACCCCAAAGATGAAAGTCACAAGGCGTCAAGTCACACGATCTTGGTGGCCATTGATGGTCGGAATTACGAGAAATGATGCGATCCTGGAACCGTTCACGGAGCAACAACATTGTTTCTCGTGCAGCAACTAAATTTTATACGGGTGATATTGGAGATCGTACCGAAGAATTCTCCGTACAGAAGAACATCGTAAACCCAATTGTTGAGAACGGCGACGTATTGATTTTGCTGGGCTAACAGCCACACTGTCACTAACCAACGCAACGTTCTGCTCAGTTCGGCCAGAACGACGACGTCCAGAACTTTTAAGGTCGACTGTTGAACCCGTCTTAAAAAACTTTTTCATAAGCCTGCGAACTGTTGATTCATTCGGTGCTTCATTACGTCCTAGAGTACCGCGAAGTCGCCTGACAGTAGCCGCATAACTCTCTCCACTCTGGTAAAATGTTTTGACGATTAACTCGTCGTGCAATAGTAAACTTCTCCATGGTTAGACACAGACTGCGAGAGTACTACACTGCGAACAAGAGAAACTACAACTGAATCGTCAATCGGAATGTTCTCCGAAATAGAAATGAGGTCTAACAATGTTGCCAACCGATAAACAAAAATTTACCAGCCGTTTAAAAACCGGCGCTCTTTTTGAATCACCCGATATAATCGATGTGTTCAGTACGAGATACAAGACAAGAGTGAACTATTTGCGGCTCTTATACCCATGCGTGAGTAATGTTTGTCAGGTACAATCTGACAACGCTGGCAAACGTTCTGATTGGTCTAAACCAGTGGTTCCCAACCTTTTATGGGGCATTGCCCCTTTGTGAAGGATGACTTACACCTATCGCCCTCTTCTCTTAGCATCGTATATCTAATTTAATTTGAAGTAATGTGTTGATAAATAATAAAGTATGTTTTTCTGTAAAAAAGATTTATTATTGTTCACAACAAATAATCAACCAAAGCAGTTGTGTCCAGAATTCTTCATCTCATGTGTAGGAGCTCGACCATAAAAAATGTCAACAAAGAGTTTAGTTTATTTGTTTGTAGAAACTAAACTATTTGTTTGTAAAAAAACAAGTATCCGCGACAGTAAAGATTCTACCCTGTAGTACAGTTTTATTTTTCTGTCTTTGAATACTCATCGCCCCCCTATCGCCTCCCACAAATTTATCGCCCCCAGGTTGGGAACCACTGGTCTAAACGAATGGAACAGCAGAGCTCATAAACCGTGAAAAGCATATTAGTCACAGTAATCTCCTCTCACAGTAATCAATTTCATCATTACACAGCCAGACCCTGTGGTAAATAAAGTGAAGGTGTCATTTGTAAGTGGAAAGTAAATTCTTTTCAGAAGGTAATGTTGATAAGCATATTATTACATTCAGTGAGGAAGGGAATTGTAAACCATCTCACTCCTCGTTTTACTTAGTAAAGCCTCTAAAGGTTCAGAGAGTCAAGAAATTAAAGTCGATTTGGAAACAAAAATAGTGTGCTTTAATTCCTCTTAAAGAGTAAGTACAGAAATCATTGGGTTTAAAGTTCCGAATTTCGGTCGGTTAGGTGAACAGAGAACTTTTATCTTTCTTGTCATCATTTTTCAACTGGTCTTTTCACTAAAACTTCCATTGTACTTTAAATTGAAACATATTTGAAAAGAAAATTTAGTAATTGTACAAGTATGAATAACAGTATCTGATATTATTTAATTTTCTAACTTTTTCAGAAAATGTCACGTTTAGGTAAGTAAAAATTAAATCTTAATTAAATATTTTTCTTTAAAACCTTCCCTTTTCTCCGTTTTCTTCAGCCCTAAAGTAAACTGTCTTTACGTATTTTGTACATATTCTTTTACAAACTGTCTTCATTAGTTTTAGTAGACTATAATATAACTTAGATTGATTATTTAATTATCTATTGTTTAATAGGAGCAGGGTGGGTGGGGTAACCGCCCCGCGCCCTGCGCCACCGCACAGCAAACATTTAAACATTATTAAATACGATAACAGAAAAAAATGGAAAAATTTTGTATGAAACACAAAACTTTCTCTTGACAATGCAAATAATTAACAATATAACCTAACATTAGTAATAAAAAATTAGAAATAAACAAAAAACTAACCTCAAAAAATATAACCTTATTTTAATCATGAGTGAAAGACGCAAAATGAAAATCAATCTCAGTTTGGCTTAAAAATACGGAAAATCACTCTTTCACGCTAAACTAGGCTCGGTAGAGAAAAATGCTCTGAATGAAATATGTAGATTTTTAAATTTTCTATAAGTTTGATTATATACTCTTTTGTCGTTAAATGCATACTAAGGCTAAAATTTAAAAAAAATCGATTTTTCAGACGTTTTCGTGAGAAATAGAAAATCGCTAATTACCGCTAACCTAAGCGTTATCCCAAAAAAGTTTGAATTAAGAGTTTTAGGATTTTAAATGTTCTAAATTTTTTATTATATAATTTTTGCGCTAAAATGCATATTAAAGCCGTAATCTTAAAAAAACAATTTATTTTACATGAAAACCGCCTCACCAAGTCTTTCAGCAAACGTGGCGCCCCTACCCTATCATGTAGAGCATAAAAAATTCAGTAAACCAGATGATTTAAAAAAAATCGTAGGACCAGTTTTTGAGAAAATCGCAAAAAAGTGAAAAATTACACGAATAAATTACTACTTCCAGTTAACCGATTTTGATGAAAATGTTTGTGTCGGGTCTTGCTGTGGAATGTAACTGAAGTTTCAAGTTCGTACGAAGTTCTGTTCTTGAGATATTCTGTTCACACAGACACACACACAGACCTACGCTAAAAACATTTTTTTTTGGGTTCAGGGGGTCTGAAAACGTGTATATCCGGTGAAGAGTGGATTTCTTAAAATCGACATGAAAACAATACTTTCCTTTCCATGTATTCATATAGGCAAGAGAAAGTAAAAAGCAACCAAAGGTTAGCTGATTAATTTCATTTATATTGTTATGGATATCATTTTAATGAACAGTGCTTTCGTTCGTTTTTACTTTCTCTTGCCTATATGAATATATAGGAAGGAAAGTATTGTTTTCATGTCGATTTTTCGAAATCGAGTTTTCACCGGATCTATACGTTTTCAGACCCCCTGAACCCAAAAAACATGTTTTTAGCGATTGGTCTGTGTGTGTGTCTGTGTGTGTGTGTGTGTGTGTGTGTGTGTGTGTGTGTGTGTGTGTGTGTGTCTGTGTGTGAACAGAATATCTCAAGAACGGAACATCGTACGAACTTGAAACTTGAAACTTAAGTTACATACCACTACCGGACGGGACACGAACATTTTCATCAAAATCGGTCAACCGGAAGTAGTAGTTTATTCGTATAATTTTTCAGTTTTTTGCGATTTTCTCAAAAACCGGTGTGATGATTTTTTTTAAAATCGCCTATTTTACTCAATGTTTTATTCTCTACAAGATAGGGTAGGCGCCATGTTTGCTGAAATTCTCGGTGAGGCTGTTTTCACGTAAAAACGTTGTTTTTTTTAAGATTACGGCTTTAATATAAATTTTAGCGCAAAAACTTATATAATAAAAGTTGTAGAGAATTTAAAAACCTACAACTTCTGTTTCAAACATTTTTTTGTATAACGCTTAGTTTAGCGGTAATTTGCGATTTTCTGTTTTTTTTCTCACGAAAACGTGAGAAAAATCGATTTTTTTTAACATTTCGGTCTTAGTATGCATTTTACGACAAAAGTGTATATAATTAAATTTATAGAAAATTAAACGATCTACAACTTTTGTTTAGAGCATTTTTCTCTACAGAGCCTAGTTTAGCGTGAAAGCGTGATTTTCCGTATTTTTAAGCCAAACTGAGTTCGATTGTCATTTTGCGTCATTCACTCATGATTAAAATAAGGTTATGTTTTTGAGGTTAGTTTTTGTTCATTTCTAATGTTTTAATACTAATGTTAGGTTTATTGTTAATTATTTGCATTGACAAGAGAAAGTTGTGTGAGTGTTTCACACCAGATTTTTTCTCATGTAGTTATGTGAGTAGAGTCTGTCTGCGCAAAGAGTACTCTGACGTAGGCAACCAGCAATACAACTGAGCATGCGTATTAATTGAAAATACGCACAGCATGATCAAAAACAAAATTCCGTACAACACTAATTATTCGCTCTAAGCTTAGTGTAATAAAAACATGTTCAATTCATTTGTTAGAAAATGTTTTATAAATCGAACATTAGTTTACCATTAATAACTAAAACTTAACTCACTTTTAGTTTCATCAGTTATCTTTTGGTATTGTATCGGTTCGTTTCGATTTTCTTCGTAGACTTAAGTTGAAATGTTTTGTAAGCTGTGTTTTGTTAACTTGCGTGATAAAGTGTTAAGTTTTTGAAACATAAAACGGCAAACATTAAAAAGTAGTAGTAAAAATTGTTTTGTAAAATGTAATGGTTAAAATAATTAATTAAGGAGTCTCTTTCTGAAACTACAATAATTAATCATTCACTAATGATTAAAATTTGGTTAAATTTTTATTGTGTACTCATGATTAAACACAGGTTATATTGTTCAATATCTATTACATTGGTAAGAAAAAGTCGTGTGAGTGTTTCATACGAGATTTTTTTTTTAATTTAAATTTTTACTCACCTTCCAAAAGATGAAAATTAGAAGATCATACTGGAAAATTTTATCATTAGATTGTTTTTCCGTGTAAAGTTTCACATGAGTAAGTATATTTTGCGGTTATATCGAATAAAACCGGGCTTTTCATCCAGGTTTTGTACGAGGTGGACTGTTCTTAATTTATTTTTATCAATTTTTTTTAGTTAAAATGAAATGCATTTTTAGTTAGCTCCAATTTCTGTGCTAATTTGTATGTCATTTTTTATGTTTAATTTGTTTATGGAGTAATTATGTTGTGAAATGAGAATTTTTGTGGACAGAGAAGGAGATTGAGAGGGCAGTTGTGGACTGTAGTTAGTAGATTGATTTACTCGAGGGCTAAGGGCCAGCGATTTTATCAAGCCTGTTTGTCGTTCGTAATATGATTCCATCTTGTTTTCTCATTGTAAACAGTGAAAACTCCCTTAAGCTTTTCCTTTTTCCATTCTTCTCTTATTTCCTGTACATAGGTTACTCTCATTTCGTGCAGTTTAGCTTGAAATTAATTAGTTTACTGTAATTGGCTTGGCTTAATAATTGATTAAGTCTCTTATTTACATCGGATAAACATTTTCAATTGCTTACATTTTTACTTTCTCTTGCCTATGAATATAGTATAGGAAGGAAAGTATTATTTTCATGTCGATTTTAAGAAATCCAATTTTCACCGGATATAGGCTACACGTTTTCAAACCTAAAAAATATATTTTTAGTTATTGGTCTGTGTTGTGTGTATGTGAACAAAATATCTTAAGAACGGAACATCGTACGAACTTGAAACTTGAAACTGAAGTTAAGTACTGCTAAAAGACCCAACTCGAACATTTTCATCAAAATTAGTCAACCGGAAGTAGTAGTTTATTCGTGTAATTTTTCACTTTTTTACGATTTTCTCAAAAACGGTTCCTACGTTTTTTTAAAAAAAAATCCCTTATTTACTAAATCTTTTATGCTCTACAAGATAGGGTAGGCGCCATGTCTGCTATAATTCTTGAGGAGAATGTGCTGTTGTAGACATTTTTTAAGATTTTTAATATTAAGATTGATGTATTTTAGGGCAAATATGTATAATTAAATTTATAGAACATTAAAGATCTACAACTTTAATTTTAAGAATTTTTCCCTACCAAGCCTATTTTATTGTGAAAGAGTATTTTCCATCTTATTAAGCCAAACTAAGTTTGGTTTTCATTTTGCATCATTCACTTTTTAAAATTAGGTTATGTTTTTGAGGTCAGTTTTTTGTTTATTTCTAATGTTTTATTACTAATGTTAGGTTATATTGTTAATTATTTCCATTCGCAAAAGAAAGTCGTGTGAGTATTTCACATAATATTTTTGGAGAAAGGATCGTGATGAATGTAGTAGGCTTAACTGAAATTTACAAATTCAGTAAAACCTCGTTTTTCCTGGATCAGATTTGTACACTTTTTTACTTTCTCTTGCCTATATTATGAATGTATAGGAAGGAAAGTGTTGTTTTCATGTCGATTTTCCGAAATCGACATGATCACTAGATCTACACGTTTTCAGACCCCCAGAACTCAAAAAACATAGTTTTAGCGAATGGTCTGTGTGTGTGTGTGTGTGTGTGTGTGTGTGTGTGTGGTGTGTGTGTGTGTGTGTGTGTGTGTGTGTGTGTGTGTGTGTGTGTGTGTGTGTGTGAACAGAATATCTCAAGAAGGGAACATCGTAAGAACTTGAAACTTGAAACATAAGTTACATACCACTACCGGACCCGACACGGACGTTTTCATCAAAATCGGTCAACCGGAAGTAGTAGTTTATTCGTGTAATTTTTCACTTTTTTGCAATTTTTTCAAAAACCGGTCCTACGATTTTTTTAAATCGTCTGTTTTACTAAATTTTTTTATGCTCTACAAGAAAGGGTAGGCACCATGTTTGCTGAAATTCTTGGTGAGTCTATTTTCACTAAAAAAATTGTTTTTTTAAGATTACGGCTTTAGTATGCATTTAAGCGCAAAAATTTATATAAAAAAATGTAGAGAATTTAATATCCTACAGTTTTTACTTCAAACATTTTTTTGTATAATTCTTAGTGTAGCGGTAGTTAGCGATTTTCTGTCTTTTACTCACGAAATCGTGTAAAAAATCGATTTTTAAAGATTTCAGCCCTATTATGCATTTTATGACAAAGAAGTATAATCAAATTTATAGAAAATTAAAAGATGTACAACTTAATTTGAGCATTTTTCTCTAAAGAGCCTAGTTTAGCGTGAAAGAGTGATTTTCCGTATTTTTAAGCCAAATTGAGGTTGATTTTCATTATGCGTCTTTCACTCATGATTAAAATTATGTTATGTTTATTGAGGTTAGTTTTTTGTTTATTTCTGAAGTCTCATTACTATTGTTAGGTTATATTGGTCATTATTTGCATTGGGAAGAGAAAGTTTTGTGAGTGTTTCACACCAGATTTTTATTTAATGTTCACGTAGGTCTCCGGTCCAGCCCAGTCAATCAGCTGGTAGAAAGTCGTTATTATTTGTTACGTAACACCGGTTGGGTAAGCGATTTTGTAAGGTGACCAGCTGACAGCCATCCATGAACTAACTCTACTGGGAGTCCTTTTTCAAATTTGTGCTTAATTCACTTCAAAAAATAGAGCGATCAAATTGGGTAGTTGTCAATAATGTACAGTTCCCGATAACAAATAAAAGCTAAAAAAAATAAAAGTTCACGTAGATAACTGCCCATAACAGAAGCCCTGTAACTAGCAAAACTCGTATAGTATTGTTTTTTAACTTTAGCAACTTTATTTGCAACTATATACTAAGATACAACGAGCAAATTAGATGAAAGTAAACAAAGGATGACAAGGAAAAAATAAATAAATGAAAAAGAACAGTGATACCCATTGGTAAATGTTCTATGAGATAAAGTTCATGATACATGAATGATAAATAACAACATAACAAGGAAAAAAGGAAGAAAGAAAAAGAAAATAAATCACTTTATAGAAGATCTCTGGCCCATTGACGTTTCAACCTGCGTTGCGGATTCTTTGGTAGTGATGCATCCGATAGTTTGGTGATCAATTCTTTGGGGTGATCATGCAATTTTCTGTGAAAAACACTGTAGCTGAACTTAACTATTTTACTTATGAACGGAATATTAAGGTCGTCATGTAGAATTTTGTTGTTGACATAAAAAGGTGAGCAGGTGATTAAACGTAGGAATTTTGACTGAAAGGCTTGTAATTTTTGTAGGTTGCTCGGTTTAGCTGTGGCATGAATTTGTAGTCCATAGGTCCACATTGGTTTAAAATAGACTTTGTATAGTAATAGTTTAGATTTTAGAGTCATGTAAGAGCGGCGCTCAAGTAGTCGGAACAGTTCTTTCAATTTGGAGTTCAAAGTCAGTCTTTTGGTTTTTATATGAGTCGCCCGTATAGTATTAAATTTAAAAAGTAATTTTTATGATAGGCCTATGTATTCACTAATGTATGCCTACTTGACAAAACTTGAAATTCGACATTAAAAGAGTAAAATTTTCTCTTCAGGTAAATTTTAGGCATTCTGAATGACATTTTAAAAATTTTCTTGTTGTTGTTTGTTTAGGTCATCAGCCAAAAGGCTGGTTTGAACCTCTAGAGGTTTTACTAAGTAAAACGAGGAGTAAGGTGGTTTACAATTGCCTTCCTCACTGAGTGGAAAAGTACGCTTATCAGCATGCCGAGCCCTCTGAAAAGCACAAATTTTCCACTCTGCAAATGACACCTTCACTTCATTCACCACAGGGTCTGGCTGTATAATGAAATTCATTACTTTCAGATAAGATAATTCTGATTAGTGTCTTTTACACCTCTACCTCTTCTGTTCTTAAATGATTCAGTCGTTTAATTGGCTGACCATGTGATAAGAAACAGAACTATTTATTTTAGCTCTGCAACTAACAGATCGAGTGTAAATAATTTGACACTCCACCAATCTGTTATGGGCAGAAAATTTTCTTAAATTGTTTAAATAATTCTGAAAAAATTTTAAATTATTTTAATACATGCGTATCGTGTCTGCGTCCAGAAATAAACTGAAAAGATAAAATTGTGTATCAAAAATACTCGCGTAAACTTAAAAGTCTGAAAGTTATGGAAATTTTAAATAATTACAAAGGAATATTTTTCACCACGTAGGCTAAACTATAATTTTCAGTGAACGATTTGCGTGCAGGAAATAAAATTCCGTTGAAGCTACTCTTAATTTCCTCAACAAAATTGAACAGACTCGCAAACTGTTCGTCTGTTCGTTTACATAAAATCTATTTCTAGTACAAATTTTTTCGTTTAATACGCAAGCCCGTATCCTAAACTATGAATTTTTTCTGTTAATTATTCGTAGGTAGGTGCGCCACATTAAATGTTTCTCTAGACTTACAACTGCCAATATTTTACAGTCATCAATTTTTTCTGTCGTAACAAATAAAGTTATGTATTATCTTTTTGTTGTTTGTCTAGGTGAACAGCCTTAAGGTTAGTTTGAGCCTCTAGACACTTTACTAAGTAAAACAAGGAGTGAGGTGGTTTATATTGCCTTTCTCACTGAGTAGAAAAGTATGCTTATCAGCATGCCAGGCCCTCTGAAAAGCATTTACTTTCTACCCTACAAATGACACCTTCACTTCATTCACCACAGTTTCTGGCTGTGAAATGAATAAATAGAACACTGTGAGAGTGAAAACTATACACTGTTTGAACTGATATGCTCTGGGTATCGTATACGTTGTAATGTTTTTATACTGAAATTAAAGCAGTCACTCTAAAGAACTCGCTGCTCGTTTTACTTGGTAAAACCTCTACAAGTTCAATCCAGACTAAACAATAGCATATTTACTTTCTCTTGGCTATACGAATATAGGAAAGAAAGTATTGTTTTCATGTCGATTTTTCCAAATCAAGTTTTCACCGGATCTATACGTATTCAGACCCCTTTAACCCAAAAAACATGTTTTTCGCGATTGGTCGTTGCGTGTCTGTGTGTGTGTGTGTGTGTGTGTGTGTGTGAACAGAATATCTCAAGAACGGAACATCGTACGAACGATCCTTGATCGAACGAACCTTGAAACTTGAAAGGTACGTTACACACTACTACCGGACCCGACACGAACATTTTCATCAAAATCGGTCAACCGAAAGTAGTAGTTTATTCGTGTAATTTTTCACTTTTTCGCGATTTTCTCAAAAAACTGGTCATACGATATTTTTTTTTTAATCGCCTGGTTTACTAGATTTTTTATGCCCTAAAAGGTAAGATAGGCGCCATGTTTGCTGAAATTTTTGGTGAGGCTGTTTTTGCGTAAAAAAATTGTTTTTTTAAGATTGCGGCTTTAATATGCATTTAACCGCACAAATTTATATAATAAAAGTTGTAGAGAATTTGTAATCCTACAATTTTTATTTCAAACATTTTTTTTGTTTAACGCTTAGTATAGCGGTAATTAGCAATTTTCTGTTTTTTTCTCACAAAACGTGGGAAAAATTGATTTTTTAAGATATCGGTCTGTGTGTGCATTTTACGACAAAAGTGTATATAATCAAATTTATAGGAAATAAAAAGATCTACAACTTTTATTTAGAAAATGTTTCTCTACAAAGCCTAGTTTAGCGTGAAAGAGTGATTTTCCGTATTTTTAAGCCAAACTGAGGTCGATATTAATTTTGTGTCTTTCACTCATGGTTAAAGTAAGGTTATGTTTTTTGAGGTTAGTTTTTTGTTTATTTCTAATGTTATATTACTAATGTTAGGTTATATTGGTCATTATTTGCATTGGCAAGAGAAAGTTGTGTGAGTATTTCACACCAAATTTTTACGTATATAATTACATGGGGAGAGACACAGAATGTCATAAAAAGAAAATTGAAAAATAGTTTAGCCTAATGTTACCCACAAGTGTTTCTTTTAAGGCTGGTCTGTTAGAAGATAGTTGTCGCCTCGTATCGGAAAGAAAACATGTCAAGCCTTAGAGGATGTCGAGTAGGCGGATAGTAACTTAACTTGTGAGGGAGTGCCTCGATATTTAACCAAGAATTTTATAGTGTAAGAGACGTGTTTACTTTTCTATTTTCTCAATCGTTATTGGCCTACATTATCTGAAGAGCTGCGACTGAAGAAAGAAGGGCTGCTAGAAAAATATTTTTGAAGTGTTTCGTGTTTTCCTTGCGGATCCTTACCCTATATGAGGGTATCGCTTATAAACACCTCATACATGTATAATGTATGAAATTTAAATTTTTCCCGGTACTTCTATAGGTCAAGTACAGTAAAACCTTGTTTATCCGGATCTCCGGATAATCCAAATCAGATTTGCACACTTTTGACTTTCTCTTGAATATATGAATATAAAGGAAGGAAAGTATTGTTTTCATGTCGATTTTAAAAATACAGTTTTCACCGGATCTACACGTTTTCAGACCCCTGAACTCAAAAAACATGTTTTTAGCAATTGGTCTGTGGTGTGTGTGTGCGCACGCGCGCGTGTGTGTATATATATAGAATATCTCAAGAACGGAACATCGTACGAACTTGAAACTTAAGTTACATACCACTACCGGACCCGACATGAACATTTTCATCAAAATCGGTCAACCGATTTTTCAGATATTTTCGCCCTGGGTTCAGAACATACGCCTAAATAAAGTCATCCTAGAGGTCTAGGAACCCAATTTTATGAGTACATTTGATGGTTTCTTATGTATTTCCACCCGAAAAATTGAATAAAATAAGTTTCAGCACCATATCTCTAGTATTTTTTGTTTTTGTTTTGTTTTTTATCCAATGGAAAATGGACAAATCTGTGCATAAAAATACGGTTTTAGGTTTGAAGAACAATAACTGTGTTAAATGGCTAATAAATGTGTAAATTTATGTAGTAAAACTTGTAGAGATTTTTATTCTGAAGAGAATGATGTAAAACAGGCCAATGATAAACAAACACAAAGTTTAACAAATTTATGTTTAATTAAATCAACACATACGAAAAACAAGACAGAAATGCAATATGTTTTTAATTAACGTTCTTCGTAAACACAAAATATTTTAGCCTGATTGTTGAATCTTTTATTTCAATATCCATAACTTACAAATGGAGTTCAAAATGATTTCCTTGGTTATTTGTGCACAATCTAGCGCGCCATGTCATCGCACTATGCACCCTACTGCCTAGTAAATAGCAATGAGATGATTAGTACAGTGTTCTGACGTAGCAGTAGTTTGGTACTTCGTCTGTCCCCTTCATCTCGCAGCTGCTCAAAGCTTAGATTCATACAATACTGGTGTCCGTAAATTTTAAATTCTTCTTTTTCTAATCGTTTCCATTAATCGTTCATCTTCTTTGTACACAAACAAACACATTTGGGGGTGGAGGGTAAATGCCTCCTTTGCCCCTTCTTTAGAAGTGTCTGTAGAGTCTGTCTACTCTAAGAGTACTCCGACGTAGGCAACCAGTAATACAAGTGAGCATGCGTATTAATTTAACATACCCACAGCATGATCAAAAACAAAATTCCATGCGACACTGATTCGCTCTAAGCTTTATAATAAAAACCACGTTCAATTCATTTTTTAGAAAATGTTTTATAAATCGAACATTAGTTTACCATTAATAACTGAAATTTTACTTTTGTTACTCTTACATTGTTATTTTCGTTACATTATTTACTATTATTACATTACTATTTATGATTAGTGGGTTTTTATTATACTCAGTTTTATTTTATTTTTGATCACAAGTAATATAAGACTAATGCGCTTGAATTATAACGGGAGAGTAAACAATTCCAGTGATTCGTTGTTTATCATTTCAGATTGTTTATTTCATATCATTAAAATAATTAATGTCTGTGACAAGTTTAATACAACTGTTTGCACTTGCCCGTGTTTAACTCATTTTTAGTTTCATCAGTTATCTTTTGGTATTGTATCTTTTCGATTTTCTTCGTAGACTGAAGTTGAAAAGTTTTGTAAGCTGTGTTTTGTTAACATGCGTAATAGTGAATGTGTTAAGTTTTTGAAACATAAAAGCGGTAAACATTAAAAAGTAGAAAAAAATTGTTTTGTTAAATGTAATGGTTAAAATACTTAATTACGGAGTCTCTTTATGAAACTACAATAATTACTAGTAGGCCTAATCTGAACGGTATAATTGAAAATGCTTACAGGATAATGTTTATTTTAGCTGGATATACAAAAATATTATTTGTTATTAGATATTTTGTAGATATTATTTTAATGATGGAACGTAGTGCCAGATTACTGTCCGGCGGAGAGGTAGATACGCGCTAACTAGTGTTAAACTTTCGTTTACAACCTATAGGCACTTGCCTCGCGCGGAGTACTCTTACAGTAGATCGACTATAGTGTACGAGGTCTGTTCAAAAAATAACCGAACTTTTTGAATTACGCGCAAACAGGGATACTTAGCGACGTGCGGTTGGCAGCAAGCTACTCTACGTCTTTCTTTATTAAACATATGTTTTTGGATTGTTGATATCTCATTTACTTTTCGTTGTGTTGTGTTTTTAGTACGACGTGTTTAAGTGCTAGTGACGATTTTTGTAATGTGAAATTTTTGTCAACCCGTTGTGAACACTGCACTTTTGTCTCAATGCCGTAGCTGTAAACCCAGTTTTCGTCTCCTGTTATGATCCTTTACCTGAATGTTGCATCATCATTGGCTTGTTTAAGAAGTTGCCGACAAACTACCACACGATGTTCTTTTTGCTGTTCGGTCATCAAGCGGGGAACAAACTTTGCTGCAACTCACAAAGCAAGTTCAATTTTTCAGTTAAAATTTCATGGTACGATCCAATTGAGATGCCAACCTCTTCTGAAAGTTTTTTGACAGTCAATCGGCGATTTACACCCACCAGATTATGGATTTTCCTAACGAGGGTGCCATCAGTCGAAGTCAAAGGCGTTCCAGGTCGAGGGTCATCTTTAATTGACTAGCGACCACTTTCAAATTGAGAAAACTATTTACAACAATGCGTACAACTCAAGAGAATCATCTCCTTAAGCTTGTTTCAAAAGTTGAAATGTTTCTGTGAAAGTTTTCCCCTGCTTCACGCGAAATTTCACGTTGCACCTTTGCTCCCAAATTTCGCACATTACAAAAATCGTCACTAGCACTTAAACATGTCGTACTAAAAACAGAATACCACGAAAATTAAATTAGATATCAACAATCCAAGAAAATGTGTTCACAAAAGGAATGACGTGGAACAGTGTGCCACCAACCGCACGTTGCTAAATATCTGCATTAGTGCGTAATTCATAAAGTTAGGTTATTTTTTGAACAGACCTCGTATTGTTGGATGCGGTCGAGATAAGTTAACGTATCGATAAGGAGAGTTATTTGCATGATGCAGTCCCTGTCTATGTGTATGATGATGTAGCGTTGACTGAGTAAGCTATCACTAACCAGTGTTTGCTTTTCAATCCTTACACAACCAAACATCTCTTACCAACCTATCCACTTCAAATATCTCACTACCATCTTACCAATCAAAACCCACTCTTGGTACATATCTATTGATTTACTTCAACAACTCTGTTGAAAATATGACATTTTACAATCAATATTTTTTGGTAGATAAAAAAATCTGGTGTGAAACACTCACAAAACATTCTCTTGCCAATGCAAATAATGACCAATATAACCTACCATTAGTAGTAAAACATTAGAAATAAATAAAAAAACTAATATCATAAAACATAACTTTATTTTAATTATGAGTGAAAGACACAAAATGAAAATCGACTTCAGTTTGGCTTAAAAATACGGAAAATCACTCTTTCACGCTAATTTAGGCTCTGTAGAAAAAATCAATAAATAGTAGGTGTAGATTTTTTAATCTTCTATAAATTATATTATAAACACTTTTGTCGTAAAATGCATACTCAAGCCAAAATCTTAAAAAAGTCGATTTTTCACACGCTTTCGTGAGAAAAAAACAGAATATCGCCAATTACCGCTAAAGTAAGCGTTACACAAAAAAATATTTGAAATAAAAGTTGTAGGATTTTAAATTGTCTACATTTTCTAATATAAAAATTTTTGCGCTAAAATGTATATTAAAGCCGCAATCTTAAAAAAAACAAATTATTACGTAAAAACAGCCTCACCAAGAATTTCAGCAAACATGGCGCCTACCCTATCTTATAGAGCATAAAATATTTAGTAAACCAGGCGATTTTTAAAAAAATCGTAGGACCAGTTTTTGAGAAAATCGCGAAAAAGTGAAAAATACACGAATAAACTACTACTTCCAGTTGATCGATTTTGATGAAAATGTTCGTGTCGGTTCCGGTAGTGGTATGTAACTTAAGTTTGAAGTTTTAAGTTCGTACGATGTTCCGTTCTTGAGATATTCTGTTCACACACACACACACACACACACACACACACACACACACACACACACACACACACACACACACACACACACACACACACACACACACACACACACACACACATACACACACGCACACACACACACGCACACACACACACACGCACACACACACACGCGCGTGTACACACACACACACACGCGCGCGCGCGCACACACACACACACACACACACACACACACACAAACCAATCGTTAAAAACATGTTTTTTGGGTTCAGTGGGTCTAAAAAAGTTGTAGATTCGGTGAAAACTCGATTTCTAAAAATCGACATGAAAATAATATTTTCCTTCCTATAAATTCAAATAGACAAGAGAAAGTAATCAACATAATATCGTATCCTTCCAAGGAATAAAGTACAGGTCATTGTTCTAGCTAGAAGCTCTCCCTCCAACGCTGTGTGCCGCTGAGCTGTTCTGTTTAGTGGTGGGGGAAGCACCTCGTAGTTATAACAGTAGTATACAGTTAGAAAGAGAGGGAATGATCATAAGTGAGAAGGTGACTACAATTGCCCCTTGAAACTATCCCTACTCTACCTACTCACCCAACCCTTCCAAGCTTCTTCCTAAAACAAATGTACTATTCTGCATTTGTCTTGTATTTATTTATACCTTCTCTTGCCCTATATAAATAGATAGGCAAGAAAAGTAGCCTATTATTTTCATGTATATTTTCCAAATCGAGTTTTCACTGGAAACGCACGTTTTTAGGCCCCTTTTACCTAAAAAATATTTTTTTACCGATTGGTTTTGTGGATGTATGTCCGTGCGCGCTTGTGTGAACAAAATAACCTACAAATGCAATACCGTACGAAGTTGAAACTTGGAACTTAATTAAGGACCATAAGAGCACCGGACACGAACATTTTCATCAAAATTGGTCAACATGAGTAGTATTCGCACAATTTTTCACATTTTTGTAAATTTAAAAAAATCTGGTGTGAAACACTCACACAACTTTCTCTTGCCAATGCAAATAATTAACAATAAACCTAACATTAGTATTAAAACATTAGAAATGAACAAAAACTAACCTCAAAAACATAACCTTATTTTAATCATGAGTGAATGACGCAAATTGACAATCGAACTCAGTTTGGCTTAAAAATACGGAAAATCACGCTTTCACGCTAAACTAGGCTCTGTAGAGAAAAATGCTCTAAACAAAAGTTGTAGATCTTTTAATTTTCTATAAATTTAATTATATACACTTTTGTCGTAAAATGCATACTAAGACCGAAATGTTAAAAAAATCGATTTTTCTCACGTTTTCGTGAGAAAAAAACAGAAAATCGCAAATTACCGCTAAACTAAGCGTTATACAAAAAAATGTTTGAAACAGAAGTTGTAGGTTTTTAAATTCTCTACAACTTTTATTATATAAGTTTTTGCGCTAAAATTTATATTAAAGCCGTAATCTTAAAAAAACAACGTTTTTACGTGAAAACAGCCTCACCGAGAATTTCAGCAAACATGGCGCCTACCCTATCTTGTAGAGAATAAAAAATTGAGTAAAATAGGCGATTTTAAAAAAAATCGTAGGACTAGTTTTTGAGAAAATCGCAAAAAGTGAAAAATTATACGAATAAACTACTACTTCCGGTTGACCGATTTTGATGAAAATGTTCGTGTCGTGTCCGGTAGTGGTATGTAACTTAAGTTTCAAGTTTCAAGTTCGTACGATGTTCCGTTCTTGAGATATTCTGTTCACACACACACACACACACACACACACACACACACACACACACACACACACACACACACACACACACACACACACACACACACACACACACACACACAGACACACACACACACACACACACACACACACAGACCAATCGCTAAAAACATTTTTTTTTGGTTCAGGGGGTCTGAAAACGTATAGATCCGGTGAAAACTCGATTTCGAAAAATCGACATGAAAACAATACTTTCCTTCCTATATATTTATATAGGCAAGAGAAAGTAAAAAGCTGTCCTGTGATTTTTTAAAAATCGCCTTATGTAGGGCCTACTACATGTTTTATGCTCTATAGGTCCGCTGAAATTCTAAGGGAGGGGGTTTGTGCTCTTATAGTAAAAATAACATCTTTTTTTAAAGATTGCAACCTTAATTTATGTATTTTAGGGGAAACGCGTATATAATCAAAGTAATAGAAAACTAAAAAAAGCTAAAACTTTTATTTTAGATATTCTTTGAAAAGTGCAGGGCTAAATATAGCGTGAATTAAAGATTTTCTGTGTTCGCTCATAAAAAATTAAGTTGTTTTTGCTGCAATCTTAAAAAAACTATTTTTTTACGAGAGCACAACCTACTAAGAATTTCTGCCGACATGTCGCTTACCCTATCTTGTAGAGCATAAATATTGTAATAAATGAGGAAATTTTAATTTATTTTCTCAAAAACGGCTCCTACAGAGCCGTTAAAGAAATACTTTCGGTTGACCGAGTTTTATGAATATATTTGTTTAGGGTCTCGTAGTGGTATTTAATTGGCCTTAAGTTCCAACTTTCAACTTCTTACGTTTTTCCTTTCTTCAGGTATTTTGTTTACTAATACACTCACGCAAACACACACACCGATAGCTAAAAATATGCCTTTTGGTTTCAGGGGCCTGAAACGTGTATTCCGGTGAAAACTCGATTTCAAAAAATCGACATGGAAACAATAATGACTTTCTTTCTGTATATAGGACAAAAGAGAGTAAAAATACATTAACTATAAATTTTTGTATCAAAACTAGATAAAAATTATAATTATTGTTGTTTAAAATGGTGACTTAACCCATCGGGTTTGTCTAGAGGTAAAGTCGTCGCCAAAATCAGCTGTTTAACAGCTGATTTTTGAAGACGAAGTTCCTGGTTCAAATCCTAGTAAAGGTAGTTACTTTTATACGGATTTGAATGCTAGACAGTTGTTACCGTTGTACTTTGATAGTTGGGGTTCAATTAACCATACTCTCTCAGGAATGGTCAGCCTGAGTCTGTACAAGACTACACCTCATTTACACATCATACATATCATCCTCATCTCATTGGGTCATGGGGTTGCTTATTGTTCTGAATTGAACAGATTGCAACGTACACACATTAGGGATTAGAAAAAAAATGGTAGACCATTGAAATGAATAAATGAAATGGTTTTATCGGTTTTCTGAAAAATTTTACTTTTTACTTTCTCTTGCCTATATGAATATATAGGAAGGAAAGTATTGTTTTCATGTCGATTTTTCGAAATCGAGTTTTCACCGGATCTATACGTTTTCAGACCCCCTGAACCCAAAAAACATGTTTTTAGCGATTGGTCTGTGTGTGTGTCTGTGTGTCTGTGTGTGTGTCTGTGTGTGTGTCTGTGTGTGTGTGTGTGAACAGAATATCTCAAGAACGGAACATCGTACGAACTTGAAACTTGAAACTTAAGTTACATACCACTACCGGACTCGACACGAACATTTTCATCAAAAATCGGTCAACCGGAAGTGGTAGTTTATTCGTGTAATTTTTCACTTTTTTGCGATTTTCTCAAAAACTGGTCCTACGATTTTTTTTAAAATCGCCTATTTTACTCAATTTTTTATTCTCTACAAGATAGGGTAGGCGCCATGTTTGCTGAAATTCTCGGTGAGGCTGTTTTCACGTAAAAACGTTGTTTTTTTAAGATTACGGCTTTAATATAAATTTTAGCGCAAAAACTTATATAATAAAAGTTGTAGAGAATTTAAAAACCTACAACTTTTGTTTCAAACATTTTTTTGTATGACGCTTAGTTTAGCAGTAATTAGCGATTTTCTGATTTTTTCTCACGAAAACGTGTGAAAAATCGATTTTTTAAAGATTTTGGCCTTAGTATGCATTTTACGACAAAAGTGTATATAACCAAATTTATAAAAAATTAAAAGATCTACAACTTTTATTAAGATCATTTTTCTCTAAAGAGCCTAGTTTAGAGAGAAAGAGTGATTTTCCGTATTTTTAAACCAAACTGAGTTCGAATTTCATTTTGCGTGTTTCACTCATGATTGAAATATGGTTATATTTTTAGATTAGTTGTTTGTTTATTTCTAATGTTTTATTACTAATGTTAGGTTTATTGTTAATTATTTATATTGGCAAGAGAAAGTTGTGTGAGTGTTTCACACCAGATTTTATACTTTTTAACTTGTAGTCGACTGTTTTCCCTAGCACCCGACGGCCTATCAGATAACATTTGCATATTTATTACAGTTCACACAGGTTGATTGATTTATAATGTTGTTTGAAATGATTGTACCGGATGTTTCGGTTATTGATAATGAATGATAGGTCGGCTCGCCTAAATTTAACCCTTATCATATCTACTCCATGTCATTCCACTCTTGTTGTTGGTCGTTGATGGTGCAATTTTGTATGGCTTATGAATCTTCCCCTTACCATTTGGAGCAGGACTAATTCTACTACTGACCGTCTCACCAAAAGTGAACAGCCAGTTTAACTTTTGTTGTAGTTTGTTGTTGTTTAGGTCAACAGCCGAAAGGCTGGTTTGAACCTGTAGAGGTTTTACTAAGTAAAACGAGGAGTGAGGTGGTTTACCTGTGCCTTCCTCACTGAATGGAAAAGTGTGCTTATCAGCATGCCGGGCCCTCTGAAAAGCACATATTTTCTACTCTGTAAATGACACCTTCACTTCATTCACCACAGGATCTGGCTGTACAATGAAATTCATTAATTTCAGAGGAGATAACTCTGATTAGTGTCTTTTACACCTCTACCTCTTCTGTTCTTAAATGGTTCAGTCATTTAATTGGCTGACCATGTGATAAGAAACAGAACTATTTATTTTAGCCCTGCAACGAACAGATTGAGTGTAAATAATTTGACACTCCACCTGTCTGTTATGGGCAAATAACAGACAGTTGTAGTTTATCTATGCTAGTGAACCACCCTACTCCAACCGCAGTCGATTTATCACAAATTCATTATGCATTTGTTCATTATAGACCTACACCATTCATTCAAAATTCGATTGAAAGAAATGATTGTCCCCTTTCTAGGAAAGGGCTGAGGAATACAAGGAGGAATGGAGGAATCATCTTGGCAGGATGGATCAGAGGAGGATTCCCAAGACGATAATGTCTTACGTGCCAGAAGGTAGAAGGGATGTGGGTCGGCCGAGGAAAAGATGGAATTAAGATTTTTGTGAAACCGGAACAGGCTTTAAGCCTAATCCTTGTTGGAAAGAAGAAGAAGAAGAAGAAATGATTGTCGGATATTTTTTGTTGTTTACATGATCAGCCGAAATGGTGTTTTACCTCTTATTAATACGCTTTACTAAGTAAAGCGAAGAGTAAGGTTGTTTATACCTGCTTCCTCAGTGAGTGGAAAAGTAGGCTTATTAGCATCTCCGGCTTTCCGAAAAGCATTTACTTTCCACCCTGCAAATGACACTTTCACTTCATTCACCACAGGGTCTGATAAATGTGACTAGTGTGTCTTACATTTCTGCCTCTTCTGTTGTTAAATGTTTCAGTCATACATAGTTACTTGTTTGAAATAAAAGTTGTAGAATTTTAAATTCTCTACAACTTTAATTATATAAATTTTTGCGCTAAAATGCATTTTAAAGCCGTAATCTTAAAAAAAAATAATGTTTTTACGTGAAAACAGCCTCACCAAGAAGTTCAGCAAACATGGCGCCTACCCTCTCTTGTAGAACATATAAAATTTAGTAAAGTAGGCGATTTTTAAAAAAATCGTATGAACGGTTTTTGAGAAAATTGCAAAAAAGTGAAAAATTACACGAATAAACTACTACTTTCAGTTGATCGATTTTGTTGAAAATGTTCGTGTCGGGTCCGGTAGTGGTATGTAACATAAGTTTCAAGTTTTAAGTTCGTACGATGTTCCGTTCTTGAGATATTCTGTTCACACACACACACAGACCAATCGCTAAAAACATGTTTTTTGGGTTCAGGAGGTCTGAAAACGTGTAGATCCGGTGAAAATCGATTTGTTAAAATCGATATGAAAACAATACTTGCCTTCTCATATTCATATAGGCAAGAGAAATTAAAAATTGATTATAGAATCGAATTTTCGGTATGAACTCCTCTTAAATACTTTACCCAACTCTTGAACAGTGATTCCTAAATATAGGCAGTTATGGCAGTTTTCAGTTTGTTAATCTAGAGTGTTCTGTTGCGATAAACTGTTTGTTTCGCTGCTCTCTATAACTAGAGTGTTAGTAATCTGTATGTGTAATAATGTAATATGAAATAGTCTGTATATTTAATCTGTATCAGCAGCCTAATCTGGAGGAATCATATGAGGCGATCTTGGAGGCCACAAATTCCTGGAAATGATTCGTTCACCGAACATATTATGCAAGAGCTGGCCACAGACGTAGAGATTTATCAGCAGACTTAACCGTTACGGTTAAATCTGGAGAGTTAAGTTTGTACTGATTAAATTTTGACACACTTTAACATTTAAAGGTAAGTCTGCGGATAACTCGGCGCGGTTAAATCTGGACGGACATCGTGACAGTCCAAATTCGTGGCACTCCACTAACTAGTGAATAAAGAAACCCGCGATCAAGTCCATGTGGCCACATCTGTACAAACTTAACCGCTCGTTGATGGGCAAAAACTGCGCGTAAAATCGCGAACTTGCCAAGTCCTTGGACTGTTGGGCAAACCATCGGTTCAAAAGATAAGTTGCACGGTTTATATCTTGTCTTGTTTTATGCGGTGAAAGTGTACAAGGGTTTTTGTAATATGCTTAGTACTAGAAAGAAACAGGCTTTATGTTACGCAATGCTGCGTATGCATTTTACAGATAATGCACCAAGAGAACAATCTAAGTGGGTTAAAATCTGGTTAAATATGAGAAATTGTATTACCCACATGGTGCTACTAAAAGAATTAAGACATAATGAGAGACGATTTTCGAAATTATTTACGCATGGATGCAAACACTTTTAATTTTTTGTTATCGCTGCTGAGAAATAGTCTTAGAAAGAACGACACAATTATGAGAAAATCAATTCCCTGAGGAAAGTTTAACAGAAAAATTAAGATTCCTTAATGTCAAAAAAAGATTTTTTCTTGTTAATGTGCTTCCGAACCGAACAGACTTGGGTACAGCTTTGCGCGTGGTGGTGCAACACACTTGCTAACATTAATTTTTTTTTTTTTGACATTCTGCAAAATTACAATCTATTCAATCATTAACAATAAGTAATTACGATGAGTAGAAAGAAACAGTTATTCACATCAGCAATCCAGTGATTACTGTTGTAGCCACTAACTTAAATGTATACTATCATTTACAATAATATTAGTAATGTTAACAATGATATTAATCTTAGTAAACAAGAACATTCATACTCACGTACATCAACAAACACGCACACACACACACACACACATACTCACGCAACCACTCTTAATACGTACATTTTACATATTTTACACACTAAATCTATGTACAAGGTCTAAAACGTTAAATCTTTTCAGTCTCACAAAATTATTTACACTATTGTCTAATAAGTTCACTGATAAATAATTTGGATGGACCTCAAGCCGTCTTTGATACCGAACACTGAAGTTTTTAATTTCTTGTTGAATAGAATTCATCTTTAAATCTTTGTATATGTATTTATTAGAAATATATCAAGGTATATTGAGTAACTGTCGCAAAGTTTTTGTCTGAAATCGCTCTATTATATTTAAATTGGTTCTCTTCGCAGATCCCCAGAGCTGAATGCCGTATGTCCATACGGGCTTCAAAATCGTTTTATACATGAGAATTTTATTGGAAGTGGACAATTTCGATTTGCGGCCAAGCAGCCAGTACATTTTTTTAACTTTCAAATCTAGCTGTTTTCGTTTTGTGGAAATATGTTTCCTCCATGACAAACGACGATCAAGATAGAGCCCTAAATATTTAACTTCATCAACCCTAGGAATAAGTTGATGGTTTAGCGTCACTGGAGCACCTAAACCTTTCCGAAGAGCAAAAGTTACAAAAGAAGATTTCCCCTCGTTAACTTTCATTCGCCATTTTTGCAACCAAACCTCAAACAAGTCTAGATAATTTTGTATTAGTCGTGACGCAACGTTAGGATCATCGTGAACTGCTAGGACGGCTGTATCGTCTGCAAACATTGCAAGTGTTATTCCATCATTTGGTGGTAAATCAGACGTATACAAAAGATATAGAACAGGTCCAAGGACGCTTCCCTGAGGAACCCCAGAAGAAACAGGGAATAGATCTGTACACTCACCTTCTAACTTAACTTGGAAGTACCTACCCAGTAAGTACGACCTTATCACTGAGTAAAACGGATGTGGTAGGTGGAGTTTGAGTTTAGATAAAAGTCCAGTATGCCAAACTTTGTCAAACGCCTGAACAATATCAAGGAAGACAGCAGAGCAATATTGGCGATTTTCAAATGCATTATTAATGTTCTCAACAACTCTATGTACCTGCTCGATCGTCGAGTGTTTTTCTCTAAACCCATATTGATAATCAGGAAGAAGCTCTTCCAAATACGGTTTTAATCTTTTGAAAAACAATTTTTCAAATACTTTTGAAAGCACCGGTAGAAGACTTATGGGTCGGTATGAAGCCGCATCACTAGGGTCTTTGCCTGGTTTCAGTACCATAACTATTTGTCCAACTTTCCAGAGAGTCGGGAAGTAGCCAGTTCTAATGATGGCGTTAAAAACAAGTTTAATAAGTAAAAATGCTTTACTTGGTAGCTCTTTTAAAATTTTGCCAGTTATCAAATCGTATCCAGGAGATTTTCTCTTATTGAAATCACGGCATATAGTAGTTTCAATTTCAACAACATCGAAATTTTAATTAATGGCTAACATTAATGGCAGAGATTTCTTCGCGGTTTTAACCGCACAGCTATCTGTAACAGTTTAGTCCGGCGCGTTACGAAAGCCATAAACACACAGTTATTTACAAAGTTTTTCAGGAACGTACGCAAGTTTGCCGATAAATCTTTACGTCTATAGCCAGCTATTGAAATATTAGATGTGATGTGTGTGTTAGCAACCGTTAGTGATTTCCACTTCTATTAATTTACAGATAAATTTCATTAAAATCTCAGTGTACAATAACGATCACTATTGACTGTTTTTTTTTAAATTGGTCCCACAATGTGTGCTCTAATGTACTCTGCGATAACTTTCCGAACTCACTGTATAATTTAAGTGAGAGAGTGTACAGCTGATTTAGAAGCTCATCAAACTTCATAATGAGAGATTTCATATAAAACTCATATTACAACGCAATTGAAGATACAATTTTATTAAACTTTTCTGATATTCATTTAACGTTCATTTGTAAGTCTCGCATGTTATTTAACAGTATACTTTATACTTAGTACCATGTTGTACCGATTTAAAGAAAAAACTAAAAGTTCTTATTTTAAAATGGTTACATTAAACATAACCTACTTTCTTCATTAAGATAATACAAGTTCTACTAATTGTTTTTTTTTTTCATAAAAATATAAATGAAAATAGAAAAATGAGATAACTATCTATCAGTCAAACTAAATGAACGGGAACTAAACTACTTAACAGAGTTCTCTAGAAATACATAAGTCAATCATTGCGCAGCTGTAATTTTTTTATGACATTTCATTGGAGGAAAATGAAGTGAAATACTATTATTAAATTTTTAGTGTTTGCATGAAAGAAAAACGTAGATGTACAATGTAATCTACTCTTACATGTTTTAATATTGACCATGTAATAATATAAAAGGAAAAGTCTCTTTCATGAGACAACCGTCTCATGGCTGGTGGCAATTTTTAGCCAAAAACCAAGTGATTTCCGTATCTACTCTTTAAGAGGAATAGCATGTCACTTTTCGTTTCCAAATTCCGACTTTGATTTCTTGACGTCCCGTTTTTGGCCACTTCTGGTTGAACCCAAAACTTTTAATCCAATTCAGGCTTACTAACTTTTTCTGTAGATTGTTGTTTAGGTCATCAGCCGAAAGGCTGGTTTGAACATGTAGAGGTTTTACTAAGTAAAAGGAGAAGTCAGGTGGTTTACCATGCCTTCCTCACCGAGTAGAAAAGTACGCTTATCAGTGTGCGTAAAGCACATATTTTCCATTCTGCAAATAACACCTTCACTTCATTCACCACAGGGTCTGGCTGCATAATGAAATTTATTACTTTCAGAGGAGGTAACTCTGATTAGTGTCTTTTACACTTCTACCTCTTCTGTTCCTAAATGATTCAGTCATTAAATTGGCTAACCATGTGATAAGGAACAGAACTATTTATTTTAGCCCTGCAACGAACAGATTGAGTGTAAATAATTTGACACTCCACCTGTCTGTTATGGGCAGTTCTGTAGATTATGAATCTGCAAACCGTTTGTTGGTATCTCTTGTAGTTTGTGACATTTGGGTGTGACGGACGGACGGACAAAGGAAAATGATAGAAGGCAAAAAAAAATTGCCACCAACAATGGCGTATTGTGACAATGTCGAAGAAGGCATGGTTCGCGAAGTTTCTAGTAAAATGGTAAAATGTTCATGAAATGGTAAAGAGTAGATAATAGAGTAGAAAAGTAACAATAGGGTGGCTATAAAGAGATATCTATTCATGAAAGTCATTTGAAAGAACTGCGCTAATGTGTTATTGTGTACAACTATTTATGAAAAGGTCGACCTGTAACACTTCCCATTAACAATAGATCTATTGTCACTTGTTTACATGAGTTCATCAGTTATGACTTTTCGAGAACTAATAAAAAAGATTATTGATCGAATCTCTGTGTCGTTCGAGAAGTATCTTTAAACCACCCGTATATAAATAGACCCCCGAGCGCGGTCAGGATATAAATAGACCCCCGATCGCGGTCAGGAGTTAGTATTCGTTTGATCTTTGACGAGTGGCCATCGGGCGTAGTGCAGGCACGTTCCGGGCATAGTGTTGGTCAACGATTGTTATACTGTCTTTGTGTGTGTGTGTGTGTGTGTGTGTGTGTGTGTGTATGTGTGTGTGTGTCGTGTAAAGTTATTGTGTATCTGTATTAAATTAAGTTTTCATTATGTATGTGTATTCTATAGAATTGATTGTAAGTAGTGCTAAGTAAATTATTAAGTTAATGATTGTTTATTATTTATTTTAAGTAAATTATTAAGTCATTTATTGTATTACTTTATGATAATTAGTTTAATTATTTATTTTGTAAATCTTTTAGTGTAATAAATATTTGTAATTGTAAACTCTAGTGTATTAATTATTTAATTACCTAGATCGCGAAACGGACCTTAGCGGTAAGTGTCACAGTATGTTTCAAAAATACTGTTTTCACAACAACACTTGTACGGGTTACTTTTCATAATAGGAGGTCTTATAGCCTAAGTTTAATTGTTGTTTTCTCGAAGCAGTCAGACAAAAGTAAAAAAAAAAAAATCTAATTATTTCATTATTTCCTAATCTTTCCAAAGTAAATTATCTCCTTTAAGGTGAGACTGTACGATGGTACAGTCTCGTATGTACAGTGAGACTCGTATGATGGTTTTAACTGAAAATTTATATTTTCGGGTTTTTATGTTTTTCAATTGTTTAGACATAGCTATGTTTTCTAAATGGTTTTACAATTCGCATATTGCTCCCCTCTGCGGGAGGCCAACAAGTTATAGACAGACAGTAACCCAAAACTTGGTCACTTGTTACTTTCTCTTGCCTATATGAATATATAGGAAGGAAAGTATTGTTTTCATGTCGATTTTTCGAAATCGAGTTTTCACCGGATCTATACGTTTTCAGACCCCCTGAACCCAAAAAACATGTTTTTAGCGATTGGTCTGTGTGTGTGTCTGTGTGTGTGTGTGTGTGTCTGTGTGTGTGTGTGTCTGTGTGTGTGTGTGTGTGTCTGTGTGTGAACAGAATATCTCAAGAACGGAACATCGTACGAACTTGAAACTTGAAACTTAAGTTACATACCACTACCGGACGCGACACGAACATTTTCATCAAAATCGGTCAACCGGAAGTGGTAGTTTATTCGTATAATTTTTCAGTTTTTTGCGATTTTCTCAAAAACTGGTCCTACGATTTTTTTTTAAATCGCCTATTTTACTCAATTTTTTATTCTCTACAAGATAGGGTAGGCGCCATGTTTGCTGAAATTCTCGGTGAGGCTGTTTTCACGTAAAAACGTTGTTTTTTTAAGATTGCGGCTTTAATATAAATTTTAGCGCAAAAACTTATATAATAAAAGTTGTAGAGAATTTAAAAACCTACAACTTCTGTTTCAAACATTTTTTTGTATGACGCTTAGTTTAGCAGTAATTAGCGATTTTCTGATTTTTTCTCACGAAAACGTGTGAAAAATCTATTTTTTAAAGATTTTGGCCTTAGTATGCATTTTACGACAAAAGTATATATAACCAAATTTATAGGAAATTTAAAGATCTACAACTTTTGTTTAGAGCATTTTTCTCTACAGAGCCTAGTTTAGCGTGAAAGCGTGATTTTCCGTATTTTTAAGCCTAACTGAGGTCGATTTTCATTTTGCGTGTTTCACTCATGATTAAAATAAGGTTATGTTTATTGAGGTTAGTTTTTTGTTTATTTATAATATTTTATTAATAATGTTAGGTTGTATTGGTCATTATTTGCATTGGCAAGAGAAAGTTGTGTGAGTGTTTCACACCAGATTTTTGTGTATACGGTTTGTGGTATGATGTAGAAGTAGTAGTGGTCGAACATTTAACTGCAGAGTGCGCATGTCTGAACTCATTTGGATGATGGTATAATAGAGGTCAACTAAATGTCAGGATAACTTTGCTCTTTGATGTCTGTTTTGTGTTACATTGAGATTTGAGAGAAATAAACTCGATTAGCCTACTCTCTGCATTGTAGAGGTCTTCTAAGAAGTACAGTCCTACTCCTGCGCCATCACTCGAAACGAACAACCCTATCAAATCTCCTTAGCACGAAATTTGAGGCGGTTTATCTTTTGTTTTGTTACTTGTTCGTGAACTATGTATATAATAAACTATCTTCACATACCTTCACCACTGAAGCCAAAACAACTAAGAATTTTTTCGTAGTAGTTCATTTTATGAAATTCTAAGATTAAAGGTACTTTACTCCGGTGCAAATATACAAACATACCATTTTCAAAAACGGCTATAACGATTTTCATTAAACTTCCCTCTTATACTTTTAAATACATTAATGAGTTCATTAAGATGACATAACTGAAGAAATGAGTGCTAAATTATTTGCACTACAATAAATAGTTGTGTTTCTTAACACATGGTCACCCAATTATCTATACTAATATAATAAAGAAGAAACGTCTGTTTGTTTGTTTGTATGAGGTGGTAATCTCAGAAACTACTGAACTGATTTTAAAAAATCTTTCATTGTTGCATAGCTGAGAGCTTCCTGATCAATATAGGTTATTTTGCAACTTTAAGTAACTTTAATTCAGTTAGTTAAGCAACTTAAACTGTGACGATGTCGCATGTTTTAGTTTATCGGGTGCATAGCACTTTTATTTTTTCTAAGTCCTCTGGATGGTGTATTCTTTGGACTAGAAGCTCGATTCAACCCTTATATTTCATAGAAAAACGTGAAGAATAACATTCAATTCCACAGAAATTAAAAATTCGGAAATATTCAAAATTTTTATTTTTGTATTGTATTTCATATATTTGTTTTCAATCGACAGGTAGCGAATGAGTCATATATTTCCAATTACTCTGCGTACCACACCCACGTATTACTGTCTCTCTCAACCATATATCAACTGTAAATCATCTTTCTTTTCCATCGGTATTCTTCTATGCATTCTCTTCAATTCTGTTAAATCGCAGGGACAAATATTTAAAACGGTGGGCATCGATTTGAGACAAGAGTGCTTCCTTCACTCATGGACAACAAGTCCCACATAAGTCGAACTTTCTAGAGCTGGAAGTGCAGATAAACAGTTTTTTGCTGCCACAAGGCAGCAAAACCACAAATATTGTATATAGAGAGGTTTAAAAATAATTTATTGAGACCTACATTAGCTGGTGTGAAGTGAAGCGAGCGGGGTTACTAGTATGACTAAAAAGCATTTAACAACAGAAGAAGTAGAGGTATAAAACACACAAGTCACAGTTATCTCTCTCAGAGTCATTAATTTCATTTCATTATTCAGCCAGACCCAGTGGTGAATAAAGTGAAGGTGTTAATTGCAGGGTGGAAAGTAGATGCTTTTTAGAGGACCTGACATGCTGATAAGCATCTTTTCCACTCATTGGCTAGGCGATGGTAAACCACCTCACTTCTCGTTTCACTTAGTAAAGCATCTAACGCTATCTAGCTAGTAGATAGGCTGTTTTCACGTAAAAAAGTGCTTTTTTAAGATTACGGCTTTAATATGCATTTTAGCGCAAAACATTATATAATAAAAATGTAGAAAATTTAAAATCCTATAACTTTTATTTCATACATTTGTTTGCGTAACGCTTAGTTTGTCGGTAATTAGCAATTTTCTGTTTTTTTCTCCCAAAAACGTGTGAAAATCGACTTTTTTAAGATTTCGGCTTAGTATGCATTTTACGACAAAAGTGTAGGCCTATATAATTTATAGGAAATGAAAAGTCTACAACTTTTAATTATAGCGTTTTTCTCTACAGAGCCTAGTTTAGTGTGAAAGAGTGATTTTCTGTATTTTTAAGCCAAACAGGTCGATTTTCATTTTGCGTCTTTCACTAATTAAAATAAGGTTATGTTTTTTGAGGTTAATTTTTTGTTATTTCGAATGTTTTATTACTAATGTTAGGTTATATTGTTTAAATTATTTGCATTGGCAAGAGAAAGTTGTGTGAGTGTTTCACACCAGATATTTTAAATCGTTTTACATAACAGACTGTATTACTTATTTTCATTTACGATTTACGCGCTCGTTATACTCGAGAAAATAATCTCGCAATAAAATACAGTTCACACCAATATGATCTTCGGCAGCACACCTCATCGGCAGCTACTGGTACCAACTGGTCAGTGTCCAGATGCCTTCGGTTAGCAAAATCAACATTTTTATTACCACTTAACCGTATTATTAGACGAGTATTCCTCATAATTAAATTTAAAGCCAAAATTAGATTCAAACAACATCCTAATTGAACGATTCAGATCGTGCAAATACTTGGAAACCAAATCAGATTGTTGTTGTTTAGGTGAGTATCCGAAAAGCTGGTTTCAACCTCTAGAGGCTTCCTAAGTAAAACAAAAAGTCGGTGTTTAACATTTGCATTTCTCACCGAGTTGAAAGGTATGCTTATCAGCATGCAAGGCCTTCTGGAAAGTATCTACTTTCCACCCTCCAACAGTCACCTTCACTTCATTCACTACAAGGGCTACCTGAATAAATTTGTTTTTTGACAAGTCTGCAACATTACAATCTGTTCACATGAAATAGAACAATCAGCAATTTTTATAAATGTTAGTTAACACGATTACAATTTCATTATAATGTCAAAAAAATTGAAAATAGTATAAAATTAATTAGAAAAAATGATAATAAATGTAACAATGTTCTTTAGAACCTATAATCTAAATCAAAAACACTATGTCTTTTCAGTCTTGAAAACCCGGTATCAATGTTATTTAGCAGATTCAGAGCCAAGAAGTTTGGATGATGGTTGAGTCTTTCTTCATATTTACGGCTGAATTGTGATATAGTTTGTTTCACTGAGTCAATATTAAGATCGGCACAGATATAAGTGTTTTTGATGTACCACAGAATTTGAAGTACCTTTTTTTTTTTTTTTTTTTTTTTGTCATCAGTCTCTCGACTGGTTTGATGCAGTTCTCCAAGCTGTTCTATCTTGCGCAATTCGTTTCATATCTACATACCTGTAACACCCTACATCTTTCATAATTTGCTTTATATATTCTAATCTTTGCCTCCCTCTACAATTTACTCCCTCAATATTACCCTCCATTATTGATAGCCCAATACCCGGGTGTCTTAGGATATGCCCCACTAGCCTATCCCTTCTTCTGGTAAGATGCTTCCATATACTTCTTTTTTCATCCACTCGCCTAAGAACCTCTAAATTACTTATTTTGTCCACCCACCTAATCTTTAACATTTTCCTATAACACCACATTTCAAAAGCTTCTATCCTCTTCCGCTCTACAGCCCCTATCACCCACGTTTCACTTCCGTATAATGCTACACTCCAAACATAATGTTTTAAGAAATTTTTCCTAATCTGTAAATCAATTTTTGTAGTCAGTAAGCTGTTTTTCATTTCAAAGGCTTTTCTAGCTTGAGCAATTCTACTCTTGATATCACTTGTGCTTCTACCATCCTTTGTTATTTTACTCCCAGATAGCAGAATTCCTTAACTTCCTGTATGTTTTCGTTGCCTACTTTTAAATTTCCCATCTCTTCTAAACCACTCTTGCTGCTGCACAACACTTTCGTTTTGTTCTTATTAATTTTCATGAAGTAATCCTTCCTCAAGATCTCATCCATTCCATTTAAGGCATCCTCTAGAAGTACCTGTATAATGAAATGAAATTTATTACTGTGAGAGGAGATAACTGTGACGTGTGTGTCTTACACCCGTACCTCTTTTGTTGTTAAGTACATCAGTCATATCATTGGGTGACCAAGTGATAAGAGAGAGAAATATTTTTGTAGCCCTAGAACTAGCAGATCAAGTGTAAATAATTTAACACGTCACGTGGCTGTTATGGGCACGAGTGTCTATATCAAAAATTAAAAAAAATCTGGTGTGAAACACTCACACAACTTTCTCTTGCCAATGCAAATAATGACCAATGTTACCTAACATTAGTAATAAAACATTGGAAATAAACAAAAAACTAACCTCTAAAAACATAACCTTATTTTAATTATGAGTGAAAGACGCAAAATGAAAATCGACCTCAGTTTGGCTTAAAAATACGGAAAATCACTCTTTCACGCTAAACTAGGCTCTGTAAAAAATGCTTTAAATAAAAGTTGTATATCTTTTAATTACCCATAAATTTGATAATATACACTTTTGTAAAAAAATGCATACTAAGGCCGAAATCTTCAAAAAATCGTTTTTTCACACGTTTTCGTGAGAAAAAAACAGAAAATCGATAATTACCGCTAAATTAGCGTTATACAAAAAAAAAATGTTTTAAATAAACTTGTAGGATTTTTAATTTCCTACATTGTTTATTATATAAACTTTTGCGCTAAAATGCATATTAAAGCCGTAATCTTAAAAACAATTTTTTTTCGTGAAAACAGCCTCACCAAGAATTTCAGCAAACATGGCGCCTACCCTATCTTGTAGAGCGTAAAAAATTTTGTTAACCAGGCAATTTAAAAAAAAAATATCGTAGGACCAGTTTTTGAGAAAATCGCAAAAAAGTGAAAAATTACGCGAATAAACTACTACTTCCGGTTGACCGATTTTGATGAAAATGTTCGTGTCGGGTCCGGTAGTGGTATGTAACTTAAGATTTAAGTTTCAAGTTCGTACGATGTTCCGTTCTTGAGATATTCTGTATACAGACACGCACACAGACAGACAGACACACACACACACACACCAATCGCTAAAAACATGTTTTATGTGTTCATGGGGTCTGAAAACTTGTAGATCCGGTAAAAACTCGATTTCTTAAAATCGACATGAAAACAATACTTTCCTTCCTATATTTTCATATAGGCAAGAAAAAGTAAAAATATGAAAGTTATTTTAAAATGTTGAAATGCAATATAAATAAATCTATAGCAGGTAATTCGAATGATGTACCTATGCGCTCGTGCTTGGTAACGAAATATGACGTCACAACTGTTTTAGTTGTCATAGCAACCATCTTGCCTTACTACTGCTGGCTTGCTTGCTGCTTCATTACACTACCCTCCCCCTGTTTTACCTGGTCCCACCCCCCCACCCTGTCATACGCTCTACATCTCGCTCCTATTTTTACTATAGAGTTTCCTTATTTCAGTATTCAGTATCCAGTAGAGAGTTCTTAGTTTTTTGACATCTCTTTTCTTATTCTTGACTAGCTAAAGTGGCCGTTCTTCGAAAGGTTTCCTTGGTCCCGTGGATGGTCGGTTGGGGTACCGAGTTCGATCCCTGTCAGGTCTGATATTCTATAATAACTAACCTCAAGTGCTGGGGCAAAACAGTGCTAACCCTCAAAGCACTTTTTTGTTACACTACTCAAATTAAAGAAACTAGGCGATAATTAAAATATTGTTTAGGTGCCAAATGCCTAATATTACTACAAAATGCCCAAATATTACATCAAATACTTGAATCACTACGTATCACAGGAATTTAATAAAAAAATCTTATGCTAACAACACCATTTTTAGGATATTTTAAGAGTAATGCTAAGCCACACTTACCTTTAAATCATCTTCTGATGCACTACATAGCGAATAAAAAGTCAGGAACAGCATCATTACATGTTCACAGCCACTATCTTCATAACTTGAAACCGCTTCAAATAGCTCTCGCAATATTTTAGCGGGAAACTGAACATTACCGGCCATTGATTGTTGGGTTAGCACTGTCTTCCACCCAAACTTTATAGTGAAACAACCAGAGTCAAAATAATGCATGGTGTTTGCAGAGCATTCTGTGTAAGAAATAGCAAAAATACTATCATTGAGGTATAGTGCAATGCAAACTTAGCTAGGTAGAGTGATTATCCAGTTTTTTTCACAAATTGTGGGTTAGCACTTTCTTCCGCCGACCCCTTCAATTCATTATTATCTACTTTCTTTCTACGTCAGCATTATAATTAATTTTTTTTTAAATTCCTGTGTACATTGCAATTTGTTCAATTTAGAACAAAAAGCAACCCCATGACCCAATAAGATGAAGATGATATGTATGAGGTGTAAATGAGGTGTAGTCTTGTACAGACTCAGGTCGACCATTCCTGAGAGAGTATAATTAATTGAACCCCAACCATCAAAGTACACCGGTAACCACTGTCTAGCATTCACATCCTTATAAAAGTGACTACCTTTACTAGGATTTGAAACAGGAACATTCGTCTCTGAAAATCAGCTGTTAAACAGCTGATTTTGGCGACGACTTTACCTCTTGACCAACCCGGTGGGTTTACATTACAGCATTATTATTTATGAAAAAACATAGTTGAACGTAAAATAAAAGTGAGATCTTGGTGATTTTAAATTAATATATGCAGCGCTTTATTATTTTCAGAATAAGGCAATTAATTAATAATTATTTTTCTAATAATAATAATTATTATTATTAATAATTATTTTCATAAGAGGTAAATGACAATAGGAACACCACGATTTTGACCACTATTAAGACCACTGATTCATTTTTGACAACGTGACCGAGAAAAGATGTATAAGGTACTGGTGGAAAGGTCAGGTAGATAACTGACTGTATGAATACGGGTTTTACCGGCGCGTAGGCCTGTGTTTATTGTACTGTTTATTTTGTATGTTATTCTTCTAAAAATATTGGGTTTTTTAAATTGGTAATATCTCTGTTATTATGCATGAAAATGTAAAACTTTACATAATCAAACTTATTCGTTTTTAAACGTTTCGTAATTCGATTATATAAAATCTTTTGATATATTTTAACTTTTAACGGAGATATTTGTAGTTGTTTTGTTCACCCCTCCCTCTGAACTCCCCTATCCCTTTGTGACATTAAAATAATTTATAGCTTATTTTCATTTTGATTATGTCCAGTTTTTAGGATTGTAATAGATAACTGGGCATGCGCAGTAGATTGTTCCCCTCTTACACTTCGTCTCAAACAAAGTTCATTTCGTGAGTAACCATCAGTATATGTGTACTACAGAAACACTGTTTTGTTTAGGTCAGTAGTTGATAGGGTGGTTTGAACCTTTAGTCTAAGTAAAAGGAGGAGTGGGGTGGTTATTGCCTCAGTAATTGACTGGAAAAGTATGCTTATCAGCATGTCAGGCCCTCTGTAAAACATCTTTTTCTGACCCTGTAAACGACACCTTCACTTCAGTCACCATAAGTTCTGGCTATGTAATGAAATAGGAGATAACTGTGACTAGTGTTTTTTACATGTGTACCTGTTCTGTTGTTAAATAGTTCAGTCATATACAGTCAACTCCCGATTATCCGCGGAATTGGGTGGCACGAGTACCGCGGATAATCCGCAAAATGACGAAAAAAAGCGTACAGTAGTATGTACGTTTAAAATCTTTATTCATTTTCTGTTATTTAAAGTACATAAATACAGAAAAACCTTAACAGAAAAACTCAGCCCCACTGGATCAGGGAAATTAAGGAGGACATGGACGGGCTCCACATCTCACTTGAGGACCTCAAAACAAAATCCGGAAATTACCACAGGCTGAAAACCACAAGACTTGAACAGCAGAAACCGACGAAACGACAGATAGTTGTGTATTCTGACAAGGAACGGCAGAGAAGATCGGATGGATTAAGGGAATACTGGAGAAAGTTCAAGGAAGGAAACATCAGGAAAGGACTCCAAAAACTGAAAAATTGAACCGCAAAAATTGAAATGAGCTTTTTTTTAGTTTGATGAACTTATGTAGTCCTATGTGGCTTTAACTAACTTAAATTACAAAATATAACATTAAAATTTTAAATATTGTTAATTTTTTTTTGTCCCTAAAAATGTTTGTTTACTGTAATTTTTTTAAATTAGTACATACAATGTATTTAGAAAAAAAACATAAAAATATTGTTTACTTACAAATGGTGTGCAGAAGCTATGTTGTAATAGAAGTCACAACGTTTGTAAGAAGTCAGTCATCTGCTTTTGTTTGTTTTTTTAGTTAAAACACTTTTTGTTGATTTGGGACAGAAGTTTTCTGAATATAAGTTTGTCACAAAGCAATGCGTGTGCTTTACAAATTTAAGCATGTGCTTTACTTTACAAAGCGTTTATTTACAAATTTAAGCATGTACTTTACAAAGCGTACTTGCTGTGCTGTACAAATTTTATCTTTAATGTTATCACATTACAAGAAATTTACTTAACGTTAACGCTAAGAAAAAAGAATGAAAAATAATTCATACGACGTGTGCGGATAATCCGCCCGCGGATAATCAAGAGTTGACTGTAATTGGGTGACCATGTGTTATGAGAGAGAACTAGCAGATGGAGTGCAAATAATTGAACACTCCACCCGCCTGTTATGGGCAACAGAAACACTATCAAAGAAATTATTGAACACGGCGGCATTTCTGTGTTAATAAAATTGAAAGATGATTTATCAAACCATAATATGGTTTGATAAATCTATGGTATGGTTTGATAAAATATGGTTTGACTCAGTGACGTCATTATTTGTGTATTACGCTGTGTAATATATATATTACACAGCGTTTTCTCGCTTTCTCTCTCTCATACACGCACACACATACACTTACACACATGCAAGCGTAGGCCTATCTTGATCTCTGTTTTCTCTGTTCCTCCCTCGTCTTTGTCTTTCTTCTATATTGTAATCTCCGATTTATTTTAAATTATAGAATTGTGGGGTTCGCAATACCCTTCATTCCAAATTGCTGTGAAACCTTTAACAATAAATTTCAGATTTTATATTATTAAATTTAGTACACTATTATTATTATTGGTTCCTGTCATTTAGTAGATCAAATATTGCAGCTAAAAAATGTACAGTCCAGCCTCTCTTCGTTTGCTCCTAATGTAAACAAATAATGACGTTACTGAGCATGCGCATTATATCAAAATGAGTACACGCTGATTAAAAAGTAACAACAAAATACTTTCACAAGTATTTAAATACAAAATATTTTTATAAATAAAATTGTTAGGCCTACATCATATCATCACTGATGTTTTAAGTACTTATAATTTAAAATAACATAGTTAACTTAATAGGAATACGATATCCGTAAAGTCGCAGACTCTAGCGTGCACCCTGTAGTAGGTGGCTTTTGTTTGTTGACAGTAGGAGCAAACTAAGAACGGCTGAACTGTAGTAAATGAGGCGATTTAAAAAATCTTAAAAGCCGTTTTCAAGAAAATCGAAAAAAGTAAAAAATCACATCTATAGGGTAAAATATTTCTTCTGGTGGACTGATTTTGATGAACATGTTCGTGTCGGATCCTCTAGTGGTACGGAACTTAAGTTTCAACTTCATACGGTATACCGTTCTTGAGTAATTTTGTTCACAGACAGACACACACACACACAAACCTGTAAACGTGTATGTCCGGGGAAAACTTGATTTAGAAAAATCGATGTGAAAACAATACCTAATATTCTTCCTTATATGTTCATATTATAGGTGAAGAGGAAGTAAAAACAAGTAGGCACGGGTTTTGTCCCGTTTATTTATTACATTTTAAAATAACATTTTTGTGAATTATATTTGAAATTATTCTAATAAAAATAAATCATATTAAGATTTATTTTTATACTTTGAAATAGAGAGAATAAAATGGTATAATGGGTAGGTAACAGCTCATTTTAGTTATGAAAGATTAAGGGAGGGAGGCCTACCGAATACCGAGTAATATATTATATCCCGTACCGGATAAGAATTTAAATTGAATGGCTGTACTCATTGAAATGCAGGGGAGGTGATAGTTAAGCAGAGGGTGGCAGACCATTGTGGCACAGCCAAGTGGTTGAAACAAGAAAGGAGCGGTTCGAGAATGTTCCTTTCTCCGAGCTGATCATTTACCCTCTAGTTACTTACTCTTTTAAGTCTTGAAGAGACGGTGAATCATTTTATTTATAGGCCCTATCCGATATCGACCCTTTGCTACATAAATAGGTTTTATTTAATTTAAATATTCAGGTGGCCCTGAAGATTCCGAATTGATATGATCCGCAAATGTTCGGATTATGAAAAATTCGGATTATTAAGAGCTTAATTTAAGGGGAGATGGCACGATGGTTTTAACTCAAAATTTAAATTTTTGGTTTTTATGTTTTGCAATACCTAGTTTAGGCCTAGATCTACCAGAAAAGACATTAAATTACGTCAAAAAATATTTTCTTATTAAAAAATTAAGTTTTTACCAAGTTTACACAGAAAAATTATCATTTTACTATGAACGAATATTTTTCACAATTTTATACTGCTCGTTTTAGTGCAGAGAATTTTAATTTTTAAAGTATCTGCATCACTGTATTTTGTGTTCTCAGTTGTTGGTTCAGCTTTCTAAACAACTGTCGATGGGAAATTAATTACTTGTTTTTGTACATTTTGTTTTTGATTTGTGCCTTCCTGTTTCTTGCGTTTTCCCGTAAATTTAGATTTTTAACACTAAGTACATTTTTCTCATAAACCAATAATCCTATAAGGCTGAAATTTTTACCAATTAATTATCTTGTACATACACATATACCGACTTTTTATGACTTCCTCAGGTGCTTCAAAAATTAGTAATACGCAAAAACGTAAAAAATAATTTTTAAAAATTTTATGTTATTCGTAATATTTAAAAAAAATGGTACAGTCCGTGTAACAGTAGTGAGCTAGCAGCTAACTACTGTGATGTTTCTCTTTCCAAAATTCAAAAAATAAAGAAGGAAATTAAGGACATGAAGAAGCAATTCTTTAACAGTTTTGTTGACATCAGGTAATAAAAAGAAAACTGTTTGGTACATAAAAGAGGGACTGGTAACGAAAACGCCGGTGAAAGCAATAGTAAAAAAGGCGATTCATTAGTAATTACAGTAAATCAAACATTTCTAGTCGTGTAATTAAGTTATGGGCAATTTTACAGGTCATATTTATTTCTTATAAGGTTTATGAAGAAAACAATTTCTCGGAATAAATTACAACTTAAAAAATGTATGTAGAAACTGCACGGTAGTGAAATGTACGAGTAGTGTCTCACTGTTGAGGTTGGCAGCACTGCAAATATTTCAATTTCCTTTCTCACAGCCTACACATACGTAAAAAGCAATCTCGTGACTTTACTATCTATATGTACAAAATATGTTTCTCGCATTACCATCGCCGATATATTATGGATTTCGGGTTTAAAAACGGATTTATTTTTTCATCATCTTAATGAAATTTTTTAGTCCGTGAAAACTACGTTTAGTGAGTTTTAGTTTTTTAACCGACATAAAGATTTGTTTACGCCCAACATTTAATTTGATGGAGTAGTTTAAAGGAGTAACTCAATTGAGAAACCACGAGCCACGATAACTAACTTTTTCTCTTTTCCAGAAGAGATTTGTCAAGTGAAACGGTTACGTACAACCACCGCACACGAGTATAAACTACGTTCATCAACGCTTCCATTCGAACCTTTTTCTACTTTTTGTATTTTAGTATCGTCGGTCAGAATTAAACCAATTTGTCTTCATCAGCTAACTGACGTCATGGGTTACGTATATCAACTGAATACAACGATTTTAGGCAGATAAAATCTATTGCAACTTTTATTTATAAAAAAAGTTACCTCAACTTTAGCGAATATCACACCATCTATTTTTAACAAAACATATTCATATATATTCAAAATTGAAATAAATGGATAGGTTAAACAGAATCTTCATTGTGAAATATGACAATAATAATCGTATATTCCTGAAAAAACCTACTGCAATTTAAATACTTATTTCACTAAATATTAATTGAAAATTTTCTCTTTATTTCATTTCCTACATGATTGTGTACACTATCTTAAAAGATCGAAAAGTTTGTCGCATGCTGACCGTCATGTTTTGCGATTTTACAAAATTTATTTATGAAAATACCTCGTAACTTAAAAAGTAATAATTTTGTGTTAAATATTATTTCATAATCATTTTCCATAATTATTACAGAACAAACCTGTCAAATATTATGTTAGTCCGTGAAATAGTTGTTGAACAATGCCGATATATTTGAAAAAATACGGGTTTTTCTTCAAAAAAATTTTTTACTAAATTCTACATTATCTCATTAAACGTGTTTTTTCGAAATAATTTTAATGAACAAAAAACTTGTGAAATACTTTGTGTTATAAAAATACGTAATTTCCGGCTAGTTTCAGTTTACTTAAAAATTTGATATCTTTTGTGAAATTGTTTTACAATCTGCATACGGCTCCTCTCTACCGGAGGCCATCAAGTTATAGGCAGACAGTAATTGGAACCTTAATTGGGTTTAATCTGTTAGACGCCCCGCTCTCTGTTAGCGCGCCTACAAAAACTGCAAATGCAACGTCTTTGAACCATTATCAGATTAAGAACTCGGCCGAGAAGAATGTATTGCAACACACACACACACACACACACACACACACACACACACACACACAAACCCACACACACACACACACAATCACGTAACCAAAGAATCTCACTTCGGATAAACAATAATAAATACACACATCCTGTCAGAAAACTTGTACAATAACACTACAAAAACTATCAGGATTATTAGAATAACAGATTTACAGTTCAGCCGCCCTAAGTTTGCTCCTACTGTAAACAAACCAAGGCCAGCTACTACAGGGTGCACGCTAGTGTCCACCACTTTATGGATGTCGTATTCCTATTAAGTTAACTATGTTTTAAATTATATGTATTTAAAGTACTTAAAATATCAGTCATGATTTGATGTAGGCCTAACAATTTAATTTATAAAAATATTTTTAAAAGTATTTTGTTGTTACTTTTTAATCAGCGTGTACACATTTTTATATAATGCGAATGCTCAGTGACGTCATTATTTCTTGACAATAAGAGCAAACTAAGAAAGGCTGGTCTTTAGGTGAAACATGGGTAGTGGATATCTTGATATAGTGCTAATAATATCTGTGAAATTTGGCATTCTGGCCTCCTGCTTTTATGGAACTTCATTAGTGCAACTTAATTATTACCTAAGTGTTTATAATATTTTATGTAATTTATAATAAGTGTGTAAGTATTACTAAGTTTTATAATAGTATTAATAGCAGGGTTAAAATAGTTGTCTTAATATTTTTAAGTAAAACTTCATTAGCATTCTAGCCTCCTGCTGAAGTGGAAGTTCATCAGTTACAAAAAAGGTAATGTATGATAATGGACACGAAGACATAAATATCCCCTTTTTAGCGTGCAATCCGCAATGATGGGATGTATTGCGTATTGCATTTATAGTTTTGTAGGCGCACTAACAGAGTGCGGGGCGTTTAACTGATATGACCTTATTTTTAAGTACAATTTTTTTAACATACATTTTTACTTTCTCTTCCCTATATGAATATATAGGAAGGAAAGTATTGTTTTCACGTCAATTTTTCGAAATCGAATTTTCACTGGATATCACGTTTTCAGACCCCCCCCCAATCCGAAACACATCTTTTTAGCGATTGGTGTGCGTGTGTGTGTGTGAGTGTGTGTGTGTGTGTGTGTGTGTGTGTGTGTGTGTGTGAGTGTGTGTGTGTGTGTGTGAACAAAAGATCTCTAGAACGGAACATTTTCGAAGTTCAAACTTGAAACTTAAGTTAGGTACCACTAGAGGACCCGACAAAAACATTTTCATCAAAATCGGTCAACCGGAAATGCAATCGGAAAACCGGAAGTAGTAGTATATTCGTGTAAGTTTTCACTTTTTTGCGATTTTCTTAAAAACAACTACGATTTTTTTAAAAATTGCCTCATTTACTACATTTTTATTCTCTACAAGATTGGGTAGGTGCCGTGTCTGCTGAAATTCTTGGGGAGGTTTTGCTCTCGTGGAAAAAATGCTTTTTTTAAGATTACGGCTTTAGTGCAACTTAATTATTACCTAAGTGCTTATAATAATATTTTATATAATTTATAATAAGTGTGTAAGTATTACCAAGTTTTATAATAGTATTAGTAGGGGTAAAATAGTTGTCTTAATATTTTTAAGTGAAACTTCATTAGCATTCTGGCCTCCTGCTGAAGTGGATAGGGTAGGGTATACGCATTTTAGCGTAAAAGTGAATATAGGCTAATAAAAGTTGTAGAAAATTAAAAACCAACAACTTTTTTTAACATTTCTTTGTATGACGCTTAGTTTAGCGGTAATAAGTGATTTTTTATTTTTTCATAAAAATCTAAAAAAATTGATTTTTTAAGATTTCGGCCGTAGTATATTATGTAATATAGTAAGATTGAGAAGGAATAATTATAAAAAGAACGAGAGATATTTCTTTTTTCTATTAATATTAGAATTAATACATTGTCTTTGTAAAATATACACAGCGGTCAGAATTCTAGGAAAGTGCAACTTCGTCTCGTGTTGCATCCGCTGAGCCGTGCGGCGAGGGGTGAGGAGGAGGAGGAGTGCGCCTCCCCGCCGATCGGCTCAGCTGGACGGCGAGACGTAGTCAGTCAGTATTGTACTCACATACGAAACGGTACTCGATAAAAGTTAATGCAATGCAGTAATTAAAATATAAATTAAAATATAATATTTTTTTATGTGTAATGTGTAATGTGTAATACCTGTATACCGCGGCCGTGCGGGACTGAATCAGTGTAATTCATGAGTTTAGTTCTATTTTATTGAGTGGATTGTGAGAATATTCTTGTCCGGTGCTCATTTGGTGGAATGAGGGTGATCGCTCATTTCGGGTTGGCGATGTTCGTCGTCGTGGCTTGCCAGATGGGTGAGTCTGGTTATATTATATAGATGTATAGTGGGATTTCCTGGAATTCTGACTCGCCCCGCACTTAGCGATTATGTACTTAGTATTTAAGAGCAGTGGTCTTCCTGCAGTGGTCTTCCGGAAATGGCGGTAAAAGCGCCCAAGGCACTAATTTAGGCTGACCTCCCTCTGAGGTTTGAAGTATCTGTGCCGGCAGCCCTTTCCGGAATATGCACGATCGACATATAGTCTGTAAGTGGTAATAAGTTAGGTTAAGTTTAGATGGGGAGTAAAGGTTACATTAGGTAGTCAATTAAGGGAGGTCCTAGACCAATTTTATTATTTTATTAAATTTTAAATAATTAAATTTGTAATAAAAAGAATCCTGTGAAGCGTAGTATTGGGACGCCACTTAGTAGTAAGAAAAAGGGGGTCCTGGACCACTTTTTATTTTATTTTAAATAATTAAACCTGTAATTAAAAGATCCTGTGAAGCGTAGTATTGGGACGCCGCTTAGTAGTAAGAAAAAGGGGGTCCTGGACCAATTTGTTTTTCTTTTTAAATAATTAAATTTTTAATTAAAATACTGAGGAGCGTATTTTATTTCACCCATCCGCTTCCACCTCATTCCACTCCGGCGAGGCCTACAATTATTTTAAGACAAAAATGCATATAACTAAACTTTATAGGAAATTAAAAGATCTACGACTTTTATTTGAAGCATTTTTCTCTACATAACCTTGTTTAGAGCCAAAGATTGATTTTCCACACTAGTACGCCAAACTAAGTTTGTTTTCCATTTTGCATCGTTAACTCATGATTAAAATTAGATTATTTTCTTATTTCTAATGGTTTATTACTAATATTAGGTTATATTGTTAATTATTTGCATCAGCAAGAAAAAGTTGTGTTAGTGTTTCACACCAGGTGTTTTATTACATAAAACAACTACCTATAAAATCTAGGTGATTAATTTGACAAAGTGCGGCATGGATAACATGGAATTACGTGGCTAATACGTGGTGCTTCATAAATTTATGTGTGTGTATGTGCGTACTAAAGTTCATTTAAATGTTATGTGACTTTTTTCGTGATTTGTTTAAATTATAACTCATGTGTAAAACATGGAAAATAAAACTTAATACGGCAAAATCCCTTCACGTAACTTTCACACTCCGCCATGGTGATTGCCCACCAGTATACATAGACAATGAACCTCTCACAAAAACAGATACGGTCAAGTATCTCGGTCTGACTTTTGATAAACTACTAACTTGGAGCACACTTATCAAACGGAAACGTTTATTACTTAATTCCCGATTTAAACTTCTATATTCACTACTTCACAAACGATCAAAATTACCAACGGCATAAAAATTACGCATATATTGTTCTCTTTTGAAACCTATATGGACCTACGGGTCCCAAATTTACGGTTCAACAAAACCCTCTAACTTGCAACGAATTCAAGCATTCCAGTCAAAAACATTACGCCTTATAGCAAAAGCACCTATTTACGTTAGCAACAAAACCTTACATACAGATTTGAAAACACCACTTGTACAAAATTCTATCGAATACCTATACAAACGCTTTCACGACAAGTCACACGAACACGAGAACCCCCTGGTGCGTTCACTTTCCTCCGTCCATTTACCTGATAATCCCGCTAGACGCCTTAAAAGACGCTGGAGTAGAGACCTGCTAATTTGATATACAAATTTCATTCTTGGGGAGGCACCAATGGGGGCCCTACCCCTCTCATGCCTATCATGTCATTTCATTTTTATCTTAACCATCATATTTGCTTGTTGTAAAATTTTGCAGTTGTAAATAAAGAATTAAAAAGAAAAAAATACTGTTAATCGTGTAGTAAATTTCGGTTCCATTTTCTCCGTAACCTGAACTGGGAAACGTCAGGAGGTTATATTGTGACGTGAAGGGTTGAAGAATGGCTATTTTTTTCTATTTATTAATGGATTATATCAGTTTTGGAAATGACACCCACTTATTAACTTTGAATATTTGTAAGATGTTAATTTGTTGGAAGATATCACCTAACTACTTGATGCCCCTCTTTCTGGTGAATGCAACGATACCAATAGCTCTATTTCAAAAAAAATGGATTTGGTGAGTTTTGGAATGGACCTCGCTCAATTACTCTTTTCAATCCATTATTCAGTAGATTGAAACGTTTCATATACGGGTGTTTTATTAAGGACTCAACTCTAATTATAAGAAGATAGAAGTAATACATCGGTAAATTTTCTGTCCCCCAATCGGTATGTTGACAACAGTGTACTCAAGGCCAACTACCTATTACAGTTAAAATGTTCCAGTCAAGCATTAGTGTGGTGACAGCAGTCGTTTCGTTATATTGTGTCAGCAATGGTTTTTTCCAAGAACGCGTGTTTATTGTAGAGACTTACATAGCGAGTAAATCTTAAAAATGTGTGCAAGGTAAGTTTCAGTTGAAATTTTCCCGTTCCGCCGTTTCGAATAAATCGTCAATATTGCGTTTGATTAATAAATTCTGTAGAACTGGGAGTGTACTCGATAAGAGACCACCTCGCCAGCCAACAAAGTTAACTGCGGAAGTTCTCGAAGATTTGAAAAATTGTTTGACTCAATCACCTAAAAAATCGCTTAGAATATTATCATCGCAAACTGGACTAACATTAACTACTGTTTTCAGAGCTACGAAAAAGTTACATTTGCATTTGTAAGATTTACTCGCCATGTAAGTCTCTACAATAAACACGCGTTCTTCCTTGGAAAAAACCATTGCTGACACAATATATAACGAAACGACTGCTGTCACCACACTAATGCTAGACTGGAACATTCGAACTGTCTTAGGTATTTGGCCTTGAGTAAACTGTTGCCAATATACCGATTGGGGGACAGAAAATTTACCGATGTATTATTTCTATCTTCTTATAATCAGGGTTGCCGTCCTTAATAAAACACCCGTTAGTTAATCGTTTTTTCTTATTATTGATTTTCTTTAAAATTTTAATTTGCTAAAAATTGTGTTCCGTAATATTTCGAAAGGATACTTCTATTTTCGTTATTTTCTCGTTAGGTTTTTCGTTTAGTATTTTTAACGAATCAAGAAAATGATTGTTTCAATTATGGTAGTTGGTGATCGGCCCACTCTACCCCGTCTTTTATTGTAGGCTATTAACGATTTCGTTCAAAAGTTTTCGTTGTAGACGTATTCAGTTTAACGACCGATTTTTATATTGTGAAAAAATATCTGATGTGAAACACTCACTTGACATTCGCTTGCCAGTGTAAATATGAACAATATAACCTATGTTTATTCACGAGTTAAATCACAAGGTAAAATGAAAAACTTAAGTTAATTTTAATCATGAGTGAATCATACGAAATAAAATCAACCTCTGTTAAACTTAATTATACGGAAAATCACTAATTGACGCTAAAATAAGCTCTGTAGAAGAAAATGTGAGAAATAAAAGTTGTAGGTTTTCATTTAATTTCCTAGAACTTTGATTATATTATACAATTTCGTCATAAAATGGATACTAAGGTCGCAGTCTTAAAAAATCCTATTTATTTACAAATTTTGATGAAAAAAACCAAATAATTAATTGTCACTGAACTAAGTGTTATACAAAAAAATGTTTTAAATAAAAGTTGTAGATTTTCAAATGTTCTACAACTTTAATAAATACTTTTGTGCCCTACAAAGCGCATTAAGCCGGAATCTTAAAAGAAAACATTTTTTCCACGGAAGTACGGCCTCCTAAGAATTTCAGCAGATATGAAAGTTATTCAATTGTGTAAAGGATAGGAAATGTGTAAATATAGTAAATGTGGTGATTTTAAAAAAATCATAGAAGCCGTTTTTGAGAAAATCGCATAAAAGTGAAAAATCACACGAATAAACTACTATCCGTTGACCGATTTTGATGAAAATATTCGAGTCACGTCCTCTTATGGTATTGTACTTAGTTTCAACTTCGTACGCTATCCCTTTCTTGAGATTTTTCACTCACACAGGCGATCGCTAAAAAAATGTTTTTGGATTCAGAGGGGTTGAAAAGGTGAATACTCAATTTGTAAAAATTGACATGAAAACAATACTTTTCTTTCGAATGTATTCATATAGGGCAGATAAGAAAGTAAATCTTTGTACTCGTATACTGAGTGAACCATAGGTGTTTGCAGTCCAAAGAAAAATCAACACAATGTGCGTCATGTCACTGAATTATGAACAGCTTTGTCAACCGGAGTTACCATGTGTACCTACAGATAAATTACAGTAATGTAAGGTTATGTCATAAAATAAATGTACAAGTAAATTATGTGGGCCTAATAATCGAAAATCAAAGCACGACTGTAATTGTATGTGAGTAGCGTATCGTGTAGGCGTACTGACGTAATGGTCTTTTGTCAGTGCAAGGGTATGTATATTTTTTTCATCCAGGAGACTCCAAAAGGGAATATAGGACATGTCAAGATAAAACTGATAAACAAAAAGTTTATCACAATGATTATTCATCACTTATATACCACCAAAAATTTGTTTCTGCTACTGTTTACTTCAGTAGGCTTGTTATGAACCCCATTGTATCAAATATCACACAAAATTAAAAATTAAAAAGTCAAACACAATGTTAAATTCATCTCTTACCAATAATTTTTTCCCGCTACTGCTTAACTCAGTAGACTTATCATGAACCCCTTTGTATCAAATAGTACACAATATTTGTTTAATTAGAAGTTAAATACTTTTCAACCAAAAACTATTTAGAAAGGAATTCGTGCACACTTTAAAATGTTTCATCAATCAAATATTGTTTTAGCGACTTAAATAGTCACAACGTTTTAAACCTTGCTGCAATTTATTGATGTATCGTACGAGTAGTAACTTATGGAAATGCGATCCGGCTATACCGTGTATTCTCATCCACTTTCAAGCTCACAATAATGCTGTGACAGTAAATAAAATAACCCCTTATTTACTTCTTCATCTTCATCCCTCTCCAACTCCCCCTATCACTCAACCACCTCTCCTCCCACCATAGCTTTCTTAGCATAGCATCTTTTCCCAAATCCATCTTACGTCTGTCTGTCCGTCACACCCAGATGTCGGAAACTACAAATTATAACAGAAATCAATTTTCAGATTTGTACTCCACGCAAAAGTTGGTGAGCCTGGATTGCGTTTAAAGTTCAAGTTTCGACAGAAAGTGGCCCAAAATCGGAAGTAAAGAAATCAAAGTCGTAATTTGTAATAAAAAAATAGTGTCATTCGATTCCTGTTAAGGGGAGATGGCACGATGGTTTAAACTCAAAATTTCAATTTTTGGTTTTTTATGTTTTTCAATAGTTTAGGGCTATCTACCAGAAAAACATTAAATTACGTCAAAAAATTATGTTTTTATCAAGATTACACAGAAAAATGATTATGCTTCTAAGAACGAATATTTTTCACAATTTCGTACTGCTAGTTTTAGTGCAAAGAGAATTTTGAATTTAATTTCTGCATCACTGTTTTTTGTATTCTCAGCTGTTGGTTCAGCTTTCTAAACAACTGTTGATGGGACATTTACTTGTTTGTGTAAATTTTGTTTTTGATTTGTGCCTTCTTATTTCTTGCGTTTACCTGTAAATTTAGATTTTTAACACTAGGTACATTTTTCTCAGAAACTAATAAACCTACCAGGCTGACATTTTTGCCAGTTAATTATCTTGTAGGCCCTATATCCACATATACCGAGATTTTTATGACTTCCTCAGGTTCTCAAAAAATTATTAATACGCAAAAAACGTAGAAATCCATTTGTAAAAATTTTATTTTATTCATAATTTAAAAAAAATGGTACAGTTCAAAGATTAAATTGAAAAAATAACAGTAGCTCGAGAAGAAACCCGACACCTATAGTGTGTTAAGTTTAGTAATCCCTATCTTTTACCAATCCTATGAAAAATGTACCTAAAAGTAGCAAATTTAACATTGGCGGGATACAAAGTACAGTCTCATCTTAAAGAGTAGCTTTGTTTCTTGAGCTAAGTGGGCTAGACCCCATTATCAGGAAGAATAACACCCTAGGAGTTAAGTGAACACGCAATCTCACTTCTGGCACAGAAACTTATCTTTAAAAAAATTGCCACCTCCCATGTGTCGTCTCATCTTCTTCAGGTGCCTTCTCCATTACGGAGGTTGGCTATCATCATGGTTAGTCGTACTTAGTCTACTGCTGCTCTGTAAAGGTCATGCGACGAGCAGTTAAACGCTTCTCTCAGGTTTCTTAACCAGGATATTTGTCTGCGTCCCACCGAGCGTTTACCAACGAGTTTTCTTGAATTACCAACGAGTTTCCTTGAATTATGAGATTCAGAATCTCGTATTTAGGCCCCCCATGATGTGTCCCAGGTATGTCAGTTTCCTTATCTTTATGCTCTGCAGAATTTCTAGCTCTTTCCCTATTTTTCTGAGGACCTCCATATTTGTGACCCTGTCCGTCCACGGTATTCGAAGTATTCTCCGGTAGGTCCATATTTCAAATGCTTGTAGTCGGGTCTGACATTCTTTGGTAAGTGTCCACGCCTCTACCCCATACAAGAGGATGGGAAAGACGTAGCACTTCAAGAGGCGGGTCCTGGTTTCGAGGCTTAAGTCGCGGGCCGATAGAAGAGATCTCATTTTTAGGAATGCTGCCCTGGCTTTTTCAATTCTGATCTTTATTTCTGGCAGGTGGCTTGCACCGCAGCTGACTCGGGTTCCCAGATAGTTAGTTCCTAGATAGACGTCGTTTCATGAAAGGGATTTTTACATTTAATTCCTGTTTTTTTTAAATATTGAATTAAGATTTTTTCAATTCACTCTTGGTCTTTTCCCTTCCATGTCTAAGTACAGTATACTTTTCAGCAGTCTTCCCTTCTCCATCCGTCTGACATGGCCAAACCCTCTCGGCTTCGTTCTTCGAACCCTCCGTAACAAGATGTTCACTTCCAGTTGTTTCCTAATTACATAATTTCTTATTCGATCTGTACTGGTCATCCCCAGCACACTCTTCAACTTAATCTCAGCTGCCTGGATTGCCCCCAATCAAAATTGGCACAAAGTATGCATCATACATAATTTTCTTACGATAATTGTGGATGTATCTGATACTAATATAATGTTTTTGATTTCAGGTAAGAATATCTTTAACGCTACTCTACAAATTATTAATTTGCCGTAATTGTGAGTACGAATAGTTTTTCATAATAGTATAATTATTATTATCTATGTATATAAAGTTCGATGAATGTGTGTGTATGTATGTGTGGATGTTCCCCTTTATCTCCTAATTAATTTACCGATTTTCATGCAGTTTTTTCATGTTATAACTATTATGCTAGTGCACGTTTTAGGCTATTGGAACCCTTAAAAAGTTAGCCCTAAAGAATTGAAAATAATATTTATATCCTACATTAAGGCTTTTATGAGGTTAGATAAAAAATGCTTGCAGTGAAATCTACCGAATATTTTGTGAACTATGTAGAAAAACATTGAGCCGTGTTCGAGGTTATGTTTTTGTTGTGTACGTGTACTTTGTATTGTCGATTTTGTATTGTTGAGTATTTTATAAAAGGAAAGTTCCGTGTTTCTTTAATTTCTTTTAATTTTCTTTTAATTGGTGAAAATTAAAAAATCATAACATATTTATACACCAAATAAAAGTACAAAGAATATTGTTTATCAATTAGTTTATCCATTTAAATAAAACAAATTAATTTAACAGTTGTCATTAATTACATGTTTTTTTAAAAATATTGCCGGTTTAATATTTGCCGGCGGCGTAGCAACGCACGCCGGGTACCGCTAGTTATCCATAAAATACGAGTATTGGTTTTATTTCCTGTAAGTGAACTGGTTACGGTGTGGAAAATTTTTCCGTGTTAAACCCCGATACCATAGAACTCTATTACTATTATTAGATAGTACGTAACAAATGAAATACTACACAATGACCTAAACCTGCCCTTCATAAAAGAAGAAATTAAACAACATAGCGAAAAACATTTACAAAAACTAGAAGACCATCAGAATCCATGGGATCGTGCCTTTCACCCCACATTACCGAATTCCCCACAAAAAGGGTCAGTAATAACTTCTTTGTGCCTTGGCATGTATTGACAGAGCTGGTTGGTTTCAGAGCTGGTTGGTTTCATTTTCAGAAATCTATTGAATAACAAACATATTTTTTACCTGATGCAAGACTCGTTCTTTTGTAATTTAGTCCCACAATATTATTTCTAGGTTTGCTATTTATTACTCTCTACCCTTTCTTCAGGAAGGAGATAGAGAGTACTTTTATTACACCCCTGTCGTAAATTACTCAAGTATCGGTAACATATCAAAGGGTTAATTTACGACCACCTACCTACTAAGTACCTTGTTATTACCATAATCGCCCATTGTGCTTAATGAGTGGGGCTAAAGTCAGGTGGCGAATTTGTATACGACTCCTCGAATCCATTAGTGATTAGCCTCCTTGACAACAGCGAAGATACTCACAGACTGAAACGCTTTAAACCATTGCACTTACCTCTACGATTTTGTTAATCATTTAATTTTAATTTTTTTTATCTTTTCTACTTCAACTCCTAATCATCAGCATCTCATAATTGGCGTCGTTTTCATCTCTAACATCGTCATTGTCATCTCAGACTTCAACTCTTTGTGTTTCGGGATGTTGATTCACGGTTCTTTAAGTTTGATTTTGTATAGATATATTTTTTTTTGTTTCTTCACAGTTTGGTCTTTTTCAAACACACTACTGAGTGTCGTTTGTGTTTTAATTCTAAGGACATTACTCAGATTTTCTCATATTTGCTTAAAGTTATTGTATTTATTAACTGATTGCAAAAGAAAACTATATTGTTAAAAAAAAAGTATTAGATAGAGTTCTATGTCCGATACGAGGGTATGATAATCGGAAGTCATTTTCTACTTCTTTACCCTTTCTCCACTCAATTCTAAATTTTATAATATTGAATTCTTCTAATTTCTTTTACGGTGCCAGTCGTTAGTCGTCCTTGTGGCTAACGAGTACACTTTTCCTATTGCTACTTCAGAAGAGATTACTGTATATGACATGCCAAGATAAACTGATAAGCCCATATTTTAACAATATGATAGATTCATTGATTACCACCATTTTGTACTATCCTCTTATAAAATCTTATTTATTAACCAAAAGTGCCCCCGGTAGGGATTGCCACTTTGGTAATATAAATTTTATGTTTAATTATAAATCTAACCCACCGGGTTGGTCTAGAGGTAAAGTCGTCGCCAAAATCAGCTGTTTAACAGCTGATTTTCGGAGACGAAAGTTCCTGGTTCAAATCCTAGTATAGTTACTTTTATTTGGATTTGAATACTAGACAGTGGTTACCGGTGTACTTTGATGGTTGGGGTTCAATTAACCATACTCTCTCAGGAATGGTCGGCCTGGGTCTGTACAAGACTATACCTCTTTTACACGTCATACAACACATCATCCTCATCTCATTGGATCATGGGGTTGCTTATTGTTCTGAATTGAACAGATTGCAACGTACACGCAGTAGGAATTACAAAAAAAAATTATAAATCTATTTTTTATGCGTGGGTTTCGGTAGATATAGATACTGAAGTCACGAGATTGCCTTTTGCGTATGGATGGACTGTGTGAAAGGAAGTAAAAATATGAGAGTGCTGCCAACCTCAACTGTGAGACACTACTCGTACATTTCACTACCATGAAGTTTCTACATACATTTTGTAAGCTGTGGTCTGATCCGAGAAAATTTTCTTCATAAACCTTATGAGAAATAAATCAGTAATACTGCCTATAGCTTAATTACAGGACTAGAAATGTTTGATTTACTGTAATTACCAGCTACCTTATTCCATTGGAACAAATTTTCTACGAATGAATCGTCTTCTTTACAATCGCTGTCGCCGGCGTCTTCACTATCAGTCTCACTAGTCTACCAAACCGCTTCTTTTTTTACCAGGTGTCAACAAAACTGTTGAAAAATAGCTTCTTCGTCTTAAATTTGCTTCTTAATTTTTCAAATTGTGGAAAGAGAAACATCACAGTAGTTAGCCACTCGCGCATGGCATTTTTTGTTAGGCATTAGGCATTGAAAGGCATTTTTGTTTAGTTTCAATTAACAGCATTTTATTACACTGCATATTAGATTTCGTTCAGCACTGTGAATAGTCTGCCCACATTTTTGAGAAACTAACATTTCTGTTTACGGTAACAAACAGTTATGTTCGTACCGTTAACCTACAAAAGGTTTTGCAATATACTGTATTGGCTGTGCTTTGGGTATATGTTAGTCTTTGTGTTCAGTTGATATGTTTTTTGTACTGAAATAAAAGCAGTCGCGCATGCGCACTGATGTTGTTCCCTTTACTCCTCGTTGCAAACAAGGGCAACCTCGTGACTCAAGTGACTATAGTTTAGTGGAAATAGGTGGTTTATAAAACATAACACAGAATGTGATTACTACTTATCATTTTAATTGAAAATATATTGGTTGAGACAAACCCTGTTAAATTTACAAAAGAGATAGCCTACAATTAAATAAAATAAAATTAAGTGTACACATTTACAATTCCAATGATTTATAAATACCTGAGGGTTTTTTTCTATTTTTCCGTTACTTGATGTCGTATGGTGTAGTTGTGAACGGATCGCTCTCAGAGGATGTCTTGACCAGGATACCTCGACGGGTCGGAAGTCCCCAGCTGTCCGGAGGGCACAAATCGGGATCTTTTGTAGCTGGTGGATGCCGGAACAGATCCTGTAGTTGTTTATTGATGATTTGGAGTGGAAGTGACTATCAAGAAGAAGAAGAAGATGAGTAAAGTTCAAAGGAGTTATTTCCGCGGTGATCTGGTTCCTAATACTGAAGATTTAAAATGGTGATGGTGGAGAATTTATGGTGTTTTTTGTTTTTTACAGTTTGTCCGTGATGTATAATTTACTTCATATACTAATGTAACTGAAATACTTCAATATTTAAACCTAATATCAACTGTCTGTCATTTAGAGTTTGTCGCCCACCAACTTCACTGTCCACCCTTCGATCTCTCCTTTCCAACTAACTGTCTTAATTCATTCATCTCCTCTTTTCGACTCACTTCGCAACAAATATCCACCAAAAATTCTCAAATCAGACACATGTTATACACATAGATAGCCTCAAGCCAATGACAAATGTTTGACCACTCCTCTACCTGGGTATGTTCAAACAACACAGGCCCAACAGGGTTCCTTTCTGTCTTTTCATTTATGGGACAATCTACTGAATTTTAATTTATTTGCTAGTAACAAATTGTTTCGTTCTCTTGAGAACCTCTTTTTAAAATTTCTACTCCCCTTACGATCTTCACACCCAGATCCTTAATTTTTGTTAAAGCAAAAGACACCATTCGAGTTAATTTACGTTAACCTTCTGAGAATTATATATCTATTGTCCCAACTCCGTGTAGTTGTTGTGGAATGCAGTGAGTTGTTATAGTAGTGGGAAAATGAATGAGTTAGTAGTGCACAACTGATGCATTTGTAGTGGTAGCGTGTACTAACTAGACTAAAAAAATATTCTTATCATCCGGCGCATTAATTTAACAAATACCTACCGGGTTATAATATTTAACTTACCAATTTATATCAAAACTAGCAAACCCCGCTCGCTTCGCTTCACAGCAGCTAATGTAGGTCTCATTAAATTATTTTAAAACCTCTTTCTATACAATATTTGTGGTTTTGTTGCCCTGTAGCTGCAAAAGAAATTGTTTTTCTGCACTTCCAGCTCTAGAAAGTCCGACATAAAGTTGAAAATACGGATGGCAAACAAAGAGACAGTTGATATATGGCTGAGATAAGAGACAGTAATACGTGGGTACGGTACGCAGAGTAATTGGAAATATACGACTCATTCACTACCTGTCGAATGAAAACAAATATATGAAATAGGTACAGTACAAAAATAAAAATTTTAAATATTTCCGAATTTGTAATGTTTTTGAAATCAAATGTTATTCTTCACGTTTTTCTATGAAATATAAGAGTTGAATCATGCTTCTAGCCCAAAAAATACAGCATCCAGAGGACTTAAAAAAAATGTGCTATGCACCTGATAAACTAAAACATGCGACATCGTCACAGTTTAAGTTTCTTAACTCATTTAATTAAAGTTAGGTACTTAAAGTTGCAAAATAGCCTATATTGATCAGGAAGCTCTAAGCTATGCAACCGGGTTAGTCTAGAGGTAAAGTCGTCGCCGCGAGTCAGCTGAATGACAGCTGATTGTCGGAGACGAAGGTTCCTGGTTCAAATCCTAGTAATAGTAGTTACTTTTATACGGATTGGAATACTAGACAGTGGTTACCGGTGTACTTTGATGGTCGGGGTTTAATTGACCATATTCTCTCAGGAATTATCGGCCTGGATCTGTTCCAGACTACACCACATTTACATGTCATACACATCATATTGGGCGATGAATTGCTTAAATGATTGCAACACACACACACATTAGGGATTAAAAAAGAATATAAATTTTATGTATACGAGGGGGTACCCAAAAGTATCCGGAATAGCTCTGCTGTGGGCGGAGCTTGTGCAGTACCAATTCCCGCCACTAGGCTGCTTGTAGCGCTACTCATTGCCAGTTCTATGCCATTTTGTTCGTTGATCTAGCTTGTTCTGTTCTCGTGCAGTGATTGTTCTCGCTAGTGCTGTTTTGTGCTCGTGTCGTTTTTCATGATGGCAAGTTTTAATGAACAACGTGCGGCTGTGAAATTTTGCTTCTTGCTCGGTAAAAACGCCGCGGAAACAGTTGTAATGTTGAACACAGCTTACAAAGACGACGCTATTGGAAAAACCCAAGTGTGCGAGTGGTTTTTGCGCTTTAAAAATGGCGACATGTCGATTGAGAACAAACCTCGTTCTGGACGACCGTCGACTTCCCGAACACACGAAAATGTTGTGAAAGTGAAAGAAATTGTACGAACAGACCGACGACAGACCATTGACCAAATATCACAGGTTAGTGGGTTATCTTGGAGCTCAGTCCAACGCATTTTAACAGAAGACTTGACAATGAAAAGAGTCGCTGCCAAGTTTGTGCCTCGGGTTCTGACAGACACTCAAAAGGAACGTCGAATTGAAACGTGTAGTGATTTGAAACAACAGCTTGAAACTGATCCAGATTTCATGTCAAAGATCATTACGGGTGACGAGTCTTGGTGCTATGGGTACGACCCAGAAACCAAACAACAATCCAGTCAATGGAAGACTTCATTATCACCCCGACCAAAAAAAAGTCCTCAAGTCAGATCGAACATCAAAACAATGCTGATTTGTTTTTTTGATGTGAGGGGAATTGTCCATTCAGAGTTCGTTCCACCAGGCCAGACGGTAAATCAAGCTTTTTATCTTGAAGTGTCAAGAAGACTACGAAACAGCATTCGTCGTAAAAGACCTAATTTGTGGCAGACAGGGGACTGGTTTTTCCACCACGACAACGCGCCTGCACACACGGCAATCTCGGTTACCCAGTTTTTGGCGAAAAACGGCATGGTTTTGCTACCACACGCACCGTACTCACCCGATCTGGCTCCGTGTGATTTTTTCTTGTTCCCACGCATGAAAAGGGGCATGAAAGGTCTCCGATTTAACAACGTTGATGATATCAAGAAAAAAACGACGGATGAGCTGGCAGCCATCACTGAAGAGGAGTACAAAAAATGTTTTGAACAGTGGAAGCACCGGTGGGACAAATGTATTAGTTGTAATGGAGAGTATTTTGAAGGGGATAAGGTTCTTTTGTAAAAAAATTTAAAATAAATAGTTTTAAAAAATAATTCCGGTTTCTTTTGGGTACCCCCCTCGTATGTGACTAATGCAGCAACAAAATAGGTCATTGTATGTTTGTGTAGTTTTACTTGACGTATAGCGAGAAAGTAAGAGTGGTTTATCACTCTATTTATTGTGTATTGAAATTGTTTGTTCGAGGCGTTTTCTCTTCCGGTTAAATTTATTAATAAATTAATGTTTTGCCAGTTAAATGATTTACATTAACGTTGCATTTACAGTATTTAATGAAGGGAGATAAAATTATTGTTTGATGTTGTTACCTTTATGAGAATTAGACTTAAACGTGAAATAGGAAGTGGTAATGTTGTAGAATATTTTCCAATATAAAAGCATTTATGCGTATAACCGCTTTTAACCTAATGAAAACTTACTTTGCGTAATTAATTTCTCCTAATAAGGCTACGTTTACAAAATTACTTTTGATTAGAATAAAATGTTGAGGCGCGCTTATTAATTAGCTTTCACAATATTTCAGTAGGCCTAGAATTTTGAAATTCTTCACGGAAGTAATTGGTTTGTTTTAATAAACGACCGATTGTTATGCCTAACACTTTTAATATTAAACAATCGATTTACAAAAGGTTCACAAACATCGTACTGTAACCTCTCTTTTATCCGGCACTTCCGGGACTCGGGTGATGCCGGATTATAGATTTTTCTAGATTACCGAATCTGGGTTATTTTACTGAAGATAATCGGAATAAATCAGGCAATTTAAGAACGCGAGCGGTCATATGAGTAGTCTACAGTACATTTGGCGAAACTGTAACTAAAGGGTGACTAAGAGAGTGTTACTGTACTTACATTTGACAATACAGTACTAGGCCTACCTACAATAGGCTACACTAAAAAAAAATAAAATAAAAAAATCTGGTGTGAAACACTCACACAACTTTCTCTTGCCAATGCAAATAATTAACAATAAACCTAACATTATTAATAAAATATTAGAAATAAACAAAAAACTAACCTCAAAAACATAACCTTATTTTAATCATGAGTGAATGATGCAAAATGAAAATCAACCTCAGTTTGGCTTAGAAATACGGAAAATCACTCTTTCTCTCTAAACTAGGCTCTGTAGAGAAAAATGCTTTAAAAAAAAGTTGTAGATCTTTTAATTTTCTATAAATTAAATTATATACACTTTTGTCGTAAAATGCATACTAAGGCCGAAATCTTAAAAAAATCAATTTTTCACACATTTTCGTGAGAAAAAAAACAGAAAATCGCAAATTACCGCTAAACTAAGCGTTATACAAAAAATTGTTTGAAATAAAAGTTGTAGAATTTTTAATTCTCTACAACTTTTATTATATAAAGTTTTGCGCTAAAATGCATATTAAAGCTGTAATCTTAAAAAAACAACGTTTTTACGTGAAAACAGCCTCACCCAGAATTTCAGCAAACATGACGCCTACCCTATCTTGTAGAGAATAAAAAATTGAGTAAACCAGGCGATTTAAAAAAATATCGTAGGACCAGTTTTTGAGAAAATCGCAAAAAAGTGAAAAATTACACGAATAAACTACCACTTCCGGTTGACCGATTTTGATGAAAATGTTCGTGTCGAGTCCGGTAGTGGTACGTAACTTAAGATTCAAGTTTCAAGTTCGTACGATGTTTCGTTCTTGAGATATTCTGTTCACGCACACACACGCACACACACACACACACACACACACACACACACACACACACACACACACACACACACACACCAATCGCTAAAAACATGTTTTTTGGGTTCAGGGGGTCTGAAAACGTATAGATCCGGTGAAAACTCGATTTCGAAAAATCGACATGAAAACAATACTTTCCTTCCTATATATTCATATAGGCAAGAGAAAGTAAAAACCAGTTGCGAGGGAGGTGGAGGGTTCTTTGTTGATGCCAGGTCAAGTGGCCAGGCGGTGGGTGTTTTATTTGGTAGGCGGTTGCGACCTCCTTTGGGGCTGGACGAGGACGCCTCAATTGAGTCCAACACTACTTACCCCATCGTAAGGGGGTGAACATGAGTTTATCTCGCCGCCTCGGATAAAAAGAAAACAAAAAAAATTTTAATTAACGAATTATTTTCTAAAGAGCTTAATTTTAGCCAATAATTTTCCGTACTTTCGAGTTCAACAAGTTGATTTTTACGTAGCGTCATTAGCTTTGTTCACTCGTGATAAAAATTAGGTTATGTTTTTCATTATTAAAATTGTCAAGAGAAACTCATGTGAGTGTTTCATACCAGATTTTTGATTGTGTTTTGGTTGTGTCTGTACTTGAACGTGAATGTGATTGTGGATTAATGATTTCTCTTAGTTAGTTTGAATTAGAATGAATTATTCGGGAGTATGACTGGAAAATCCTTGAATTAATTGTACCCGAAATTCGAATGCAAGTTTTGTTTGGAAAAACTAAAAGCCTGCCATTAGCTCTTTTGTTGCCTTTACTTTTAACTTGATATTCTATAATGAAGCCACTTTACTTGAAACACTGTTTTCGTATAGGCCTTATTAAATCCATTCGTCTTCCACAGTAAAGTGAAACGTCGGTTAGAGTTTTGAGACGGGAGAAAGCCACAATTACGTAAATAAATCAGCCCTATTGATAAATATATGCCGTCGTTAAAGTTGAACACCGGCTTCATTAATTACTCAGAAAATTTGCAGTTACGGCTTATTTAATAACACGCTTTACTTTACAATTGATTGAGTCAATTTACTACGCTAAGTTCGCATCAAGGAAATCGTTAAACTTTGTGAATTTTCATTATATTAACTTCTCGCGCTACAGTATGAGGGAAGAAGATGTTTTGATACTCACATCAACTGATCGTGACCACCTGAAATCAAAAAATACTAGACTATCTGAGAATATTAGATGTGCATCTGGTATTTTGGTGGTTCTATGATTGGGTTTATCGTGACCTCCGGTGATGTTCGCGTAAGTGGCACGCAACTGTAAGTGCTTCTTGCGATATACTCGTGTTAAAGGGGAGCACTATACCTCAAAAATCGAAAAAATCGATTTTTCTAATTTTGGCGGAATTGCCTTCTGTATCTTTTTCTGTATAATTAGATATAAAAATTATAACTGTATGATAGAAATTACGGAAGCTATGCAGATTTTTCTTAAGTAATGTTTTGACCAGAATTTCTTTTAATTGAGTTAATCTGTGGAAACAGTTAAGAGTTGCGATATTCAAAGAACACAGAAAGCTGATAAGGCAATGGAAAGTGTGTCAAAAGAAGAAAGACAAGAGAAAAAAAGAGGAAATTATTTGAGGAAAAAGAACAGTCTGGTGAGGATCAATATTATTTTGTAGGCCGATTTTAGGGTAATTAAATTTTCACCTCATTTCCCGCAAATCTTGTTTTTTCCATAAAGGTACAGTTTTCTCAAAAACTATTTGACTTTGAAGGTTGAAATTTTTCGAGCATGTTTCGCAGTATTATTGTGACATATTTTACTAGAATAATTGCAGTATTATTACTAAGTTCGAAATAAAATAAAAAATTCTACAACAAAAATTAAATTTTTTTTTGTATTTTTCAAAAACATTTCTCGATTTTTTTTTTTTGCGCCCTGGAGACTCCAGGAGGAGTATAGGACATGTCGTCAGATATAATGGTATCGCTAGCTCTATATTAATAATTCTAGTACCAGAGCTTAAAAAGATGTCATAGAAAAGGCACAAAAAAATTGAAGTCTTAACTCTTAACGGTTTCTTAGAAACGTGTACCTAAAAAGAGGTCAATTTAACATGGGTTACATAGGAGGTTTAGTGTTCCCATAAGTCATATTAAGGCCGCAATCTTAAAAAAAAATTTTTGTTCTACAATAGTACAGCGTCCCCAAGAATTTCAGCAAACAAGACGCTTACCTTATCTTGTAGAGCATAAAAAATATAGTAAATGAGGCGATATTTTAAAAAATCGTAGTTGTTTTTGAGAAAATCGCAAAAAAGTGAAAAATTACACGAATAAACTACCACTTCCAGTTGATTGATTTCGATGTAAATGTTTGTGTCGGGTCCTCTAGTAGTACTTAACTTAAATTTCAAGTTTCAACTTCATACGATGTTTCGTTTTTGAGATACTTTGTTCTAACACACGCACACACACACACACGCGCGAGCGCACGCGCGCACACACACATACACACAAACGCGCGCGCGCGCTCACACACACACACACAAAGATATTTTTTTACCCAGTGAAAACTCGATTTCTTAAAATTGACTTGAAAACAATACTTTCCTTCTTATGTTTATAGGAGAAAGTAAAAATATGAGAATTACTTAAAAGACCTTACAAAAGACTTACCTGGTTCCAGTGGATAAAACTGAATTTATTCGTTTGCGTGAGATGCTCGTTGGTTGAATTTACAACATTCAAATATCTTACTGTGCACGTTTACAATTTACCCAAGAGTGTTTCGGTTAAACTTGTAAGTGTGTTTTGTTTTATGAGGTACGCATAAGAAGTGTTCTTTTTCTATGTAATAACCGCATTTAGTTCCAACTTTAGTGGATTTCTTGTTTCTAGTTAAAAGCGCCTACTTTAACAATTTGTTTTACCAGCACCTATTTTTATTAAAGCCAGATTGTTAAGTTTTATGGCAACACTACGGTTTTGGTTTTCTTCCTGTTTTATTACCCAATAAACTTCACTTTATTTTAAACTCAAGTAGACTACTATAAGTTCTCGGTAGTGAAGTAGTTCACTTAAATTTCTTATCTACTTTTTAATTAATTTATAATTGTTTTATACACTCTATTGCTACTTTAATGTTACAAACATAAATATATATCATTTTTTATTTATTTATTTTTATTTGCAACTGTACAATTTTTTAGAACACAACTAGTAAATGAGATGGAATGAATAAGGAATGGTGGGAATGTGACGTGAATGTGAATCGATCCAGTGACCGATTTCCGCGTGAAAATTCATATTTTATTGTTTTTCTTTCTCCCTATGAAAAGGGTACAGGGTGTGGTTTTTAACTGTCACCATTCGGTTCTTAAAAGCTATAAAAGTTACACGAAGTTTTTTAAACTATGCAACTGTCACCGGATGGCAACATTTAGTGGGGAGTTAAAACGTTTAATTGTTGGTGGCCCTGAAAACGGCCGTTTAGGCGGTGGTCGTCTTGATGGGAAGCGTCGGTCGTAGTCGTCTTGGCGGTCAAAGAGCTGGGTGACACGGCGTGTCGTCATCCAGCGGAGACTTTATCTTCTTTCCTCGCAGTAGTGCGTCGATGGCTGCTTCGTCGGATCCGGTAGGTGTAAGGCTCGATATAGGTCCGCTGTGGGCATCGCTCGCGTCACTGGGCGATGACGGTCCGGTCGACGGCTTACGGGGACGAATCGGCCAGCAGAAGCATCATCTTCTCTCTTGCGGGGTCGTCGATTAGTTTTTGCTGGAGTCCGGCAGCCGAGTGCTGTGGTGGACGTCTTGTCTGCTGCCTGGATCGGAATTGAATCGCCTCGGCTCAACGCAGCGCTCGTTATATAGTTGCCGAGAGCGCTGTGGTAGAGAGCGGTTACTCACTCGGCCTTGATAACAAAGGTTTCTGTCGGTGCGCAGCCGAAAGGTTTGTCAGTACGCCGCCAAAGGTCCTACCGTCCCAACAAGAGCCGGGAGAAGTATTGAAGGCTGGCAACACAGTAAATGATTAATTAGAAGGGGTGGTGACGACACAAATTTCCTTATTCTTTTCTCTGCTTTAAAAATAGGAACATAACAGGCAGGTTGAGTGTTGAATTATTTTCCCTCTATCTACTAGTTCCAGGAATACGAAAAATAGTTGTGTTTCTCATTAGATGGTCACCTAATTACATGACAGAAGCATTTAACAACAGAAGAGGTAGAGGATGTAAAAGACACTAGTCACCGTTATCCCCTCTCACAGTTTCAATTCCATCATTATACAGCCAGACCTTTTGGTGAATGAAGTGAAGGTTTCTTTTGCAGGGTGGAAAGTAGATGCTTTTCAGAGTGCCTGACATACTGATAACCATACTTTTCAACTCAGTAGGAAGGCAATGGTAAACCTCACTTCTCACTTTATTTAGGAAATCCTCACCAGCCATTTGGCTGATCATCTAAACAACAAGAATACTAAAAACGGATAATTCAATTTATATGGATAAAAGCATTTTAGAAATTAACAGATAAATCCTTTAAAATATTTAAAAGAATTTTTTACATTTTTTACTCATGATTAAAAATATAGTTTGTATGCAGTAACATCTCTTTAGTCCGGCCCTTTCGAAACTCAGGTAGTGCCGGATTACAAATTTTTCTAGGTCACCGAATCACTGTAATTTTACTGGAGATAATCCAGATAAAATGAGGCAATTTAAAAAGACAAGTGGTCAACCTGTGCGCGGGTGTGAGTTAGTTTATTTCATTTATTCTATTATAATAATAGCTTTTTATATCTATACTAAATTTACATAAAAGAAAAGAAACAAAAATTAAAAAAAAAAACATACAACAAAATTTCCTAACGTAAATATACATAAAAAGGATAATAGCCTAGTATAAAAAACAAATTAAAAAAATATATAAAAATAAAATTTCATGTAATGGAAAAGAATGAAGCAGACTTCCGATGACAATGTTAACAAAAAAAAAAAAAAAAAAAAATGTTTAGCTGACACAATAGGAAGAGCAATTAGTTTGAATACATAGAACTAATTAAATCCTCAGACTGCCCTCTCCCTAAATTAATCAGCCAGTTGAACACTTTTCTTTTGTATATTTGAGGAGTTACATCAGTATTTCGGATAGCCTCTGGTTAATTAAGGTATGTGATTGAGGCTACATAATGTAATAACTTTAAAAAGTCATTACGAATAATATTAAAAAATAACAAATAAAAATAAATAAATTTTAAAAAAATCTGTAGAATTAAAAACCTTTTTTGATTCGATAAAGTTTTATATTACTACAAAATTTAAATTACTGCAAAATATGTAATAATATTTTTTGTTGCATCTGAACCCGAGGCTTGAGAGAGATTAAAGAGAGGATTTCATTATTTCCATAGGCAAGGGAAAGTCTTGCAAGTGTTTCACACCAGACTTTTTACCGAAAAATTGCAAAAAATACAAATTTTAACGGCAATCAGTCCGAAATATGGGCGCTTGGCTTTGCTTGTAAGTTGTTGAAACGACACGCCCGATCATAGTGGCCGATGTAGATTCAGAGCAGAGGTTGATGGGGATGCCATGGCAACTGTCCAACCTTCTCTACTGGACACTACCACTTTGGCCAACTTACGCTATCAGCTTGTTATTGGTTAATGAATTTCTCCCTTTCTTATCGAGTAGAGCTCTTAAACAGCTGACGATTGCACTCGATGACAATTTTACACTTGTTTCACTCCATAAAAACTCTTATGTGCTTGTTTAAAGTACTCTTCATATTGATAGTGAAGGAAGAAGAAATTTTCGATAGTAACTGTGTCGGTGCAAAGCCGAATTATGATGATAACACTTACGTAATATTATGTCAAAATATAACGTAGTTCTTTAAAACATCTTAACTGTTGTTTTTCAAAAATATACTTCGTATTGTTTTGTCACATACGTGAAATTATTACTTTCTCTTACCCTATGTAGGAAAGGAAAAAATAGTTTTAATTTTAATTTTTTAAATTAACTTTTCACCGAATATCTATACGTTTTTAGGCCTCCTAAACCCAAAAACCAGTTCGGGCCAGGCCAGCTAGTCAGTTGGTAGAGAGTCACTATTAATTGTTAAGTAACATTGGTTTGGCGAGTAACTTTGTATAGTGACCAGCTAACAGCCACTCCTGAACAAACTCCACTGGGAATCCTTGTTCAAATTCATGCCTAATATCCACGTCAAAAATACAGTAAGCAAATTGGGTGGATGTCATTAATGAACATTTCCCGATAACAAATAAATGCAAAAAAGAAGATTACTGGGTACTCCCCAAACCTGGATTCAGTAATTCCATATGGGCCTCAGAGTGGCCTTATATTGAGGAAATTTGTTGAATAGGGACAGCTTCGACCTCTTTTCTCCGGCGTTACAAATGTACAAGGTGAAAATAACCATGTGTTTACAACCTGACTGCTATTGATAATTATGTAAACATTTATAATTAAATTCTTACATTTTGTAAATTATTAAACTGGCTAATTATAATTAAAATCTTATTTCTAAACTATTAAATCAATTAACTTAATAATCTCAGCTAATAATTAAAAATCAACTGTTAATTTAGTGATGGAAGTTTTTATGTTTAAATGAATCAAAAGAGTGTTAGTAAGCCAACGGTAGTAGAATACAGAGGAAGTGGAAAACCTCTGTATTAAAGATTCCACTCCATTAAAACTTCACAAGCACCCAATTTCATACTATTCATCATCACCTCTCTAGATAACATCTAGAGTTGTATCTCGGGAATCTATTCCCATTCAAGGTTGACACCTTTGATAGTCGAAATATGGAAAGTCTTTTAAGGAAAAATCCACCGTCCGTCAATAGGCGGAGAAGACTGCACTCGGATCCGGTGGGCAGTCACTTAAAAGGTATGGATGAATCGGAGCGTCTAAAACAATCGTTACGTAGAGACAGAGACAAGATAGAAAAGGAGAATATCAACTGGACCATGTATGTATGGATAAATACCAGCACAAAGAGATCCAAAATGTAAAGGTCCTAAGAGGGATAGACACGGGCTCTGACCACTATTTGGTTAAAATCAAGATAAAATTAACATCTAGAAAGAGAGCAAATAGATTATGCGAGTAAATTAACTTAATAGGACTAACGCTAACAAACACCCATTCCAAAGTGAGGTTCAGAGGGGAATTGTCAGAAAGTTTTGAAATAAAAACAGGATTGAGGCAAGGAGACGGACTTTCACCATTGCTTTTCAATTGCGCTTTAGAATATGTAATGAGAGAGTGGTATAAGACAAACCCTAAAAATATCAAAATTGGACGCGAGAAGGAGAATATTAAACTTAACTGTTTGGGTTTTGCAGATGATTTAGCATTTTTAGCTAAAGATATAGAAGAAGCGAGAAAACAGCTAACAGATTTAGAACAGATAGCTGGGAAAATTGGCCTGAAAATATCTTATGAGAAAACTAAAATGATGGCAATGGACCCACTGTGCATAAGTAAAGTGAAAGTTAACAACCATTACATAGAACTAGTAGAATCTTTTAAATACTTGGGAGAAATAATAACATACAATAATAATGAAAGAGAAGCCTGGGAGGAAAGAGCCAAAAAACTTGCTAGATCCCAACATCTGACAAAAGATACATATAACAAGAAATGCCTGTCAATCCACACTAAAATCAGACATTATAAAACAGTAGTACAACCAGAAATTACGTATGGGTGCGAAACGCTATTTAAGCTAAGCCAGAAAAATAGAACTGATAGAATCGAAAAACTGGAAAGAAGAATCCTCAGAAAATGTATAGGAGAAAAACACAAAGTAGAGGGTGAATGGAGATTATTACCCAACGAACAAGTTTATCGAGAAAACGAACCAATAATAGACTCCATGAGGAAAAAGAGAATATTTTTCTTTGGCCACTTACTTAGAACACCGGAAGATAGAATAATTAACAGAATAATAAGGAATCTTTATTTCAAAAAAACAGCACCAATTTGGATTAAAGAAATTAAGGAGGATATGGAGGAATTGGTAATGACGGTGAGGGATTTGGAGAGTGAGACAGAGAAATTGAAAGCATTGAAGGATAAAAACATCAGATTCAAACAAAAGACAGACAACAGAGGATTAAGAAGAGCGATTGTTTCAGATGCAGAAAAACAGGCAAGATCTGTCAGAATGAAAAAATACTGGGAAACGATCAAAGAAAAGAACCAGAACAGAACTTCCAATAAGCTGACTTAAGTGATCCACTGCGGTCTCCAAAGTTAAAAAAAAAAGAAGAAATATCTACGCCAATCATCAAATAAGTTTAAAATACATATTTACAACATAAATTTATATTTTATTTGAAAGTTTTAAAAATTATCAAACAAAAAGTAATTAATATAAGTGAATGCATATTTTATTTGGTGTGCTGTTGACCGGGGCAGTTTAAAGAGAATGTGTTTATGTGCGGTTTGATTTATGGAATGTGTTATGTAAATATAATGTACAATAATTGTTTCATAATTCATAGTATAAAGTCACAGACAGACCTATGAAATAAAATTAAGTGAAAGAACATTCGTTAATTGAATTACGGCAAGAAATATATTAAATACCATTGGAACATTGAACGAAACTCTTAAGGCGAGTGATGGACTTCAGAAACGATTCGAATAGAATAAACTGGTAAACTATTAAATATTAATTCAATAATAGCCGAGATACATTTATAAAATATATTTAATAATAATAACTAAATAATATCTAAAATATTCTAAATTTCATTTTTTTTAAAAAGCCAGTCAGATTTAATTAAAATTTTATTTAAAACCGATATTCTTTTCGTTTTACAGTGTCTGTCAAAAGTTTAAGAATGCCATGAAAAAAAAAAACAAAATTTGCCACATCACAGTGGTATTCACTGACTTGCGGCCCATTTTTAGATTTTCAAGTTAAGAAACTTAAAACTCGCTATTAGTAAATTTAACAGCATAAATGACAAGTGGCGGAAATCAGTTGTTCGTCAATACTACCAGCTCCTCAGATCCCGATTGAATGGCAATAATTGTTTGAAATTAACACGGCGACAATTACGAACACAGCAAAGTTAGAAAAACGGGTCATTTTTTATCTGCAGAGTTAAAAAATTGATGCATTCAACCCTGTGACCAAGATTAAATGTTTTTTTTTTTAAAAAGAAGGAGACTGGCCCAAAGTGCCTTTCCTGCTAGTCCCAATTCATTAGTCGTAAACATTCGAAAGTTATAAATTTTTTGAATTAAAATTTGACGTACATTTGACTTCTTTTTTTGAAACAGAAAAATACTAAAAAATAAACTAGAAAATAATTAGTTCTATAAAAAATAGAGAAGTCGAATATTTGCTGAAATGCTACTAATTTTAAGGGCTATTTGGCTATTATTTTATAATAATTATATAGTTTAGCAAATTTGTAAGTGTGTTTTTTATTTTATTTCATATTGTGAATAGCAAATGTGTAAGGACGGTGCCTGTAGCGTGCAGTATTTTGAACTAATTACTTAATTATTTAGTGCAAATAAAAACACACAACTGCCTATATTGGTTACCAGCTCCCGACTAACTCTTTCTTTTATTCTTCTTAAACTTTTCATTGTTATAAAAACTATTAAATTTTTTAATTTATTTTACATAAATATCAGATTTTAAATTTGGAATAACAAATAACATTTATTTTTAATAATTTAATAATATTTTAAAAACTTAAATTACATTTATTTTTGAAAATTTTTAATTATTTTTATTTTAGAATATATATCATGCTTTACAATAATGAGCCCTCATAACTGGCTGCTACATGCCCTTAAACTTTTGAGAGACATTGTATTTTGACTGTAATTTAATTTAGTGTTAAATACGTAAGTTAGAAATAATAATAAATGTTACAAGCGACTAGTATACTTGTTTAAATTTGATAAAAATAGTAAGGTAATAAACACGAAGCTGCCTTTTAATAACCTAACCTTCTGTATATGTACAGTTCAGCCGTCCTTAGTTTGCTCCTACTGTAAACAAACCAAAGCCAGCTACTACAGGGTGCACCCTAGAGTCCACCACTTTATGGATGTCGTATTCCTATTAAGTTAACTATGTTTTAAATTATAAGTACTTAAAACATCAGTCATGATGTGATGTAGGCCTAAACATTTCATTTATAAAAATACTTTTAAAAGTATTTTGTACTTAAATACTTTTGAAAGTATTTTATTGTTACTTTTTAATCAGCGTGTACACATTTTAATATAATGCGCATGCTCAGTGACGTCATTATTTGTTTACATTAGGAGCAAACTAAGCGAAGCTGGACTGTAGTTGAGACAAGTGGGCTGATGTTGTCAACTAATCACGATATCATGTTTACCATTCGTCTGAAACAAATTTGCTTTCAATCGAAAACTTCAGCAAACAACTTCACTTTCTTTCTAAATTAAACTACGGCTTATATTTTCATTTTAAAAATTGTAAGTTTGTTTCAATATGGTGCTCAGATTAAAATACCAACCACCTGAAACTCGAATAACAAACAACGAAATAAATATATTGTTTGTAATTCTCGTCTCGCTTTCACTTCAATAAAATGTGCTCAACTAATATTTACACAAAATTATAAAATATTTTCTTAAATATAGAAAATAAAAGTTACTATAACGTTTACAACATTATACATAGCTAGATACGCCCTAAATTTTATTATTTAAAAAATACTACTCATACGAGTAAGAAGCAAAAGTCTGCCCAAAACAGACAAGTGGAGTGTCAAATTATTTACGCTCATCTGTTCGTTGCAGGGCTAAAATAAATAGTTATGTTTTTTATCATATGGTCAGCCAATTAAATAACTGAATCGTTTAAGAACAGAAGAGGGAGAGGTGTAAAAGACACTAATCAGAGTGTGTAAAGGGGTTTTTTTAAATAGGCTAAATTGATTACGAATGAAATAAATGAAAATGAATTATTGAATAAATAAAGAAACAGAATGAATTTGATTTAGTTAAACGGTATTAATGATCGATTAAAATTACTTACATATATAAAATTTGACAAACTTGATTTTACAAAAAAAATGAATTTTACTGATCTTGATTTTATTTTTATTTTTTTTTTTATTCCTAATTTGTGTACGCTCCAATCTGTTCAATTTACAACAATAAGCAACCCGATGACCCAATGAGATGAGGATGATGTGTATGACGTGTAAATGAGATGTAGTCTTGTACAGACCCAGGCCGACCATTCCTGAGAGAGTATGGTTTATTAAACCCCAACCATCAAAGTACACCGGTAATCACTGTCTAGTATTCAAATCCGTATAAAAGATTTGAATACTAGACAGTGGTTACCGGTGTTCTTTGATTTTATTGATGACACTTTAAATTATAATTCTAAATATTTAATTAAGTTATGACAATTATAAAATATATTAAATTGATTTGATGTCTGCCTACTGAGCTCAGAAAATTTAAATATGATAATTTTTAATAATTACGAATTGAAGTTCTTGTAGTCTCTGCTTTACATGTGCCGCGTACCATTTATCTTGATCGAATGCAGGACTGGACCATTGTTACAATCGGTGGTAGTTTTAAATAGATTCTTTTTAAAATTTTATTTGTTGGTTTTAAAATCGTTGTTATATTTAATTCATTTTCTTAATTCATCTATATCTTGATGTTATCTTAGTCTCTTTTATAAAAAATAATTTAATTGCAATTATTTATTAAAATTTATCTATTCATTTGTTTTTTTATAGCTTCACTTGAATCATCTGGCTTTTGGAATTATTATTAATATTAAATATTTTTTATACAATTTTGGTTTCATATATTTAATTCTTGCTATGAAATATTAAGATAGTAAATAAAAAATTATTTATCTCGGTGTTTAATGATTTATTATTATTTAAAATATTTCTTTCAAAATCCAACAATTAACTTTTACTCTTGTCATTTGATCAACGATGTTATGTAGAATAGATTGGTATTCTACAAGTTATCTCCTCTGAAAGTAATGAATTTCATTATATAGCCAGATCTTGTGGTGAATGAAGTGAAGGTGTCATTTGCAGAGTGAAAAATATGTGCCTTTCAGAGAGTCTGGCATGTTGATAAGCGTACTTTTCCACTCAGTGAGTTGTGGCAATGGTAAACCACCTCACTCCTCGTTTTACTTAGTAAAACCTCTACAGGTTCAAACCAGCCTTACGGCTGATGACCTAAACAACAAGAAGCAAATGGAGTGTTCAATTATTTGCGGGGCTATGAAAAGTGGTTTTCTGTCTTATCACATGGTCACCCATTTAACAACAGAAGACAATAGTGACATTTATCTCCTATTTCATTATACAGGTAGAGCTTGTGGTGAATGAAGTGAAGGTGCCATTTTCAGGTGGGCAAATAAACGTTTTTCAGAGGACCAAGTATGCTGCTGATAAGCATAGTTTTCCATTCAGTGAGGAAGGCAATTGTAAACCTCCTAAAATCGCAATTAAATGAATAATTACACGAATAAACTACTATTTCCGATTGATCGATTTTGATGAAAATGTTCGCGTCTAGTTCTCTAGTGGTACCTAACTTAAGTTTTAAGTTTCAATTTGTACGATTTTCCATTCTTGAGATATTTTGTTCGCACAGACACAAATCAATCGCTAGAAACATGTTTTTTTTTTGGGTTCAGGGGGTTTAAAAACGTGTAGATCCGGTGAGAACTCATTTTGGTTAAATCGATATGTAAACAATAATTTCCTTCCTATGTAGTCATATAGTCAAGATAAAGTAAAAATTGTTGCAATTCCTCGTTTTTCTTGTAGCCTAAGGCTGAATCCAGGCCTAAACAACACAATTTTTACTATATTACTTTCTCTTGCCTACATGAATATATAGGAAGGAAAGTATTGCTTTCATGTCGATTTTTCGAAATCGAGTTTTCACCGGATCTAGCCTATACGTTTTCAGACCCCCTGAACCCAAAAAACATGTTTTTAGCGATTGGTCTGTGTGTGTGTGTGTGTGTGTGTGTGTGTGTATACAAAATATCTCAAGAACGTAACGTCGTACGAACTTGAAACTTGAAGTTACATACCACTACCGGACCCGACACGAACATTTTCATCAAAATCGGTCAACCGGAAGTAGTAGTTTATTCGTATAATTTTTCACTTTTTTATGATTTTCTCAAAAACTGGTCCTACGATTTTTTTAAAAATCGCCGTATTTACTTAATTTTTTATTCTCTACAAGATAGGGTAGGCGCCATGTTTGCTGAAATTCTTGGTGAGGGTGTTTTTACGTAAAAAAGTGTTTTTTTAAGATTACGGCTTTGATATGTACTATAGCGCAAAAATGTATAATAAAAAATGCAGAGAATTTAAAATTTTACAACTTTTATTTCAAACGTATTTTGTGTACAACGCTTAGTTTAGCAGTAATTAGCGATTTTCTGTTTTTTCTCACGAAAACGTGTGAAAAATTGATTTTTTCAAGATTTCGGCTTTAGTATTCATTTTATGGCAAAAGTGTATATAATTAAATATATAGAAAATTAAAAGATGTACAACTTTTATTTGTAGCATTTTTCTCTACAGAGCCTATTTTAGCGTGAAAGAGTGATTTCCTGTATTTTTAAGCCAAATTGAGGTTGATTTTCATTTTGCGTCTTTCAGTCATGATTAAAATAAGGTTATATTTTTAGAGGTTAGTTTTTTGTTTATTTCTAATGTTTTATTACTAATGTTAGGTTTATTGTTAATTATTTGCATTGGCAAGAGAAAGTTGTGTGAGTGTTTCACACCACATTTTTTTGACATGGTTTAAGCATGAATTTGAACAGCGGCTTCAGTGAAGTTTGCTCATGTGTGTTTCCATTATATGTCCATAAAAGTGCTGACAATGTCGCGGTTATTTGTACAGATATAAAACATAAATAATAAACAAGAACATTTTATAATCTTATTAAAGTTGTATTAAAAAGGAGTGAATTTCATTGTAAAATTAAATTGTTTATTTACTTTTAAAGTGTTTTTCATTTCCACTAGCATTTATTTATTTATTTATGCATACTATATATCGTCCGGAAATAAACAAGGAAATCGTTTTAAATTGGAAAAATATATTTTAATCAGCGAGGTGATCGGAAGTATATTGTGAAAACCAATTGGAAATACATCTGGTACAAATTGTTTAACAAAATATACGATACATTTATATTAGTTGTAATAAAATATACATGGCTCGTTTCAATAAAAACAATTTTCTCTTTAATTAAGTATTTTGAAACTTAATTCCTAGTAACCATATCCATGGAAACAAAATTTATTTCCATGGATTTATTTAATAATTGATACTATCCATTTATTCATGACTTTGTTGTTCTTCAATTTATTCTATTACATATTTACGAAACTGGTTGATTGCGTTAATGACAAATTTAAAAACTGCCACCAATAAAAATATTAAAATTGAACGCTTACACAATTCTATCAAACATATTTTCATTTTTGATGGAAATGTGTAAGAAACACAAAATACCTCGCCTTTTCGTAAATTTTCAACCGGTGCTATCTATTTATTTATTCATGAATTTGTTGTACAATTTATTCTATTACTTATTTGTGAAACTGGTTCGTTGCTTTGATGACAATTTTAAAAACTCCCACTAATAACAACCTCAAATTGTAAATTCAAGTTTTAAGATTAGTAATTTGAGTTTCAGTCATCATGTTTTATCTATACTAATATAATAAAGAAGAAATGTCAGAGTTTGTTTGTTTGTTTGTATGAGGTAATATCAGAAACTACTGAACTGATTTTATAAAATCTTACATTGTTCCATAGCTTAGAGCCTCCTGATCAATATAGGCTATTTTGCATTTTTAAGTAACTTTAATTAAGTGAGTTAAGCCTTAAACTGTGATATCGCAGTGATGTCACTGTGATGTTTTTATGAACATGGTTTTTATGAAAAACAAAAACCCAAAAAATAAAACATACTACCTATTCAAAAATTTTCCTGAGGTTTGTATTTCGCACTTAGTACTGAAAAGTGCTGAGCAAAATATCACTCTTCTAGATGGGATGGTTTCTTAGAAAAGTGTAGTTACCTAAAGGGGAGCTGGAAGTTGGTCGCTCAGTTTGTGGAGAGGGTGGTCGGGAGACTGCGGAAGGAGGAGACATATGGAGATCAGCGGGATTCCCTCTCCCACAGTGAATCAATCCTGTCCCGATCTTAGTAGGTAAGGTAGGTACACTAATTTCCTGAGCTGGTGATGAATGAAAGTGAGAGAGTGAGTGTTGGTCAGTGACAGCGAGAGGGGAATTAGGCTACAGTTCCCTTCCACGCCCCGCTGACAGTATGTAATTTTATTTTTAACCCGACATTTCCCTTGTAGTAGGCTATTATATATAAACAGTTCTTAGGGAGGTGGAGGGTTCTTTGTTAATGCCGAATCAAATGGCCAGGCGGCGGGTTTTTGGTTGGTAGGCGGTTGCGGCCTCCTTGGTGCTGGACGAGGGCGCCTCAATTGAGTCCAACACTACTTCCCCTATCGTGTGGGAGTGAACATGAGTTAGTTTCGCCGCCTCGGATAAAAAAACGGTACCTAAAGTCAAAAAATACAACATGCGGAAAACGGGTACATAAAGACATGACACGGCAACATAACAACAATTGCCAATTAACTTCTGAACAAAAACACAAATATTGTTGTATTGTGTTACAACTGATTTCAATGCCTTCTTGAAATTATTGTACATTTAGGTGAACGCGATCTCAAAAATATTAGGACAGTAACGGGGATATGATAATTTTAATACCAATTCACAACAATGAAAAACAATTGTTGTCATGTTATACATATCATTTTTTTTCATATAACTTTTTTTAATGCATAATCTGTTATAAATAACAATAAATGCAACTTATCAAATAGATATAACTCATGAAAAATTACAACCCACTGGTGTAATTAACGAATTAGGCTATAACATTAAAAACATATTATACCGTTCTTAATTAATATTTACAATCAAAATTAGATAGTGCTTTTTTAAATAAATAAATAAAAAAAAATAAAATAAAATAAAATAAATAAATAAAAAATAAACAAAACCTCCTGTAAAACGAAAAAACAAATAAGAAGTAATAAATAATATTTTTTTTTATTCCTAATTGTGTATGTTGCAATCTGTTCAATTTAGAACAATAAGCAACCCCATGACCCAATGAGATGAGGATGATGTGTATGACGTGTAAATGAGTTGTAGTCTTGTACAGACCCAGGCCGACCATTCCTGAGAGAGTATGGTTAATTAAACCCTAACCATCAAAGTACACCGGTAACCACTGTCTAGTATCCAAATCCGTATAAAAGTAACTACCTTTACTAGGATTTGAACCAGGAACCTTCGTCTCCGAAAATCAGCTGTTAAACAGCTGATTTGGCGACGAAATAAATAATAAGCACATGATTTCGAAATATATGTACACCTAACTTTTCTGGAGTAAATTTAAAACGTTCATTCAGTTGTTCACAACATTCACACTCAAACACGACAGTCATCTACATAATACTAACATTATAATATTTACAACACTCTAAAATCACACTATTAGAATCGCCCTGGGAGATCCAGTACTGTAGCACGTTTTAGTCTATTGACATCATTACTGTTGTCTAAGAGATTCAGTGCTAAGTGATTTACGTGGTTGTTTAGACGTTCGATGTATTTGCAACTGAAACTTCGTATTTCTTCTCGTACCGTCTGCACATCCATATCACGATGTATATCGGCATTGGTAATATACCACGGTGCATTCTGTATGATCCGCAGAACTTTTGATTGAAACCGTTGCAGAATCTCA